>JANHGB010051327.1:0-85821 GCA_026283785.1 Coracopsis vasa
TTAAACAGGGGAAGTTTAGATTGGATATAAGGAAGAAGTTCTTTACTGTAAGGGTGGTGAGGCACTGGAATGGGTTGACCAGGGAAGTTGTGAATGCGCCATCCCTGGTGATGTTCAAGGCCAGGTTGGACAGAGCCTTGGGTTACATGGTTTAGTGTAAGGTGTCCCTGCCGATGGCAGGGGGATTGGAACTAGACAATCTTAAGGTCCTTTTCAACCCTAACTATTCTATGATTCTACTCTGTACTATTGCTATGTCGCTCCAGTAAAGGATAACTACTTTGGCATCTACCAAGTGGCCTGTGTACCATGGTGAGGACATAGCTTATACTGTCAGAATGACAGCAGAGGGCATCTCTAAGAAAAACATCCAGGTAACTCAAGTTCATCTAGGGAGGCAGTTACGCAAGTTTCCACAGCAGAATACTTCAGTACTGTTTATTCTGACAGTTGCCTTGGTTTGGTTACTAAATCCAGTTTTATCAACCTGAAAAGACTTTGAAACAGACTGCAGAAAAGTCAGTCTATTGAAAGGTCTAAATGCCAGAACTGGAGCAAAACCTAAATGTTTGAACCACTGCAGGATCCTTTAACCTCACTACAATTAAACTACATCCATTCTTGTCTGCAAGCTACCTCTAAAACAACAATGGCAGACTTCCAATATGCTGCATTCATATTAAGCTTTATTAGTAGGGATGTTCTCGATAAAGATACATCAACCCTGGAGTCTTGTTCACCACTTAAAACTATTACGAATCAAGCATTTTGTACTTCTAAGGTTCTCAGATCTGCATTTGCCAAATAGCTTCATTAGAGAAAAAAACCACGCCCTTTCAAGCTTGCAGTTGCAAGAAAAATTACGTTAAGTGAATCTTCAGACAACTTACATCCTTACCTTTCAGAAAGGTGAGCTACTGCCTTCTCCCCGAGCAAGGCCACACAGACACCACAGCCCCATGAATGAACACAGAATACCATGTCTTCCCAAAACACCAGGACTTAGTTATATAGCTGCAGCCAGGCAACTTGTGTTTGCTGCGCATGCCTTCTGATCCACAGCACCTCCAGTAAAGCTGTGTGCCATGCTGCAACTGCCCCTCCAAGGAGGAGATAACTGATGCTCCCTGCACCCATTCCTGGAGATGCGCCCGAGATCTCCACCAGTCTGCATGCTCCGACTCTGCAACTGCAAACTGTCTAACCTGGAGGACCACGCAGTGCTGGAGACACAGGCAGGTAGAGGGCCAGGGAGACCACTTGACTGAGGGGCAAGGGCAACTGAACACACACATGGGGTGTGCAGAAGCAGCGATGCTAGAGGGATGCTCCCCCTGTATCCAGGCCTGGTGTATCAGAACCTGCCAGCTGCTCTTCAGTTTGGCTAAAAGGCTCTTATAAACACTGTGCTTACATATGCTTCAGAAAGGAGGAAGAGGGAAGGCCTAACCTCAACGATTTAAGGACTTACTTCCCTTTCTTGAGAGAAAAAGCATTCATTAATGTTACAGATTTCATAGCTGAAAATACTAATCTGCTGTTACAAGCTTGTATGCTGATTACACAAACTAAGTACCTAAAAGATAATGTAATGCTACACAAACTACTCATTATCTAGGATTATTAGCCCTTAAAAAAAATTAAGAAGAAATAAAAATCAAGTGAATGGTGGCAGTAAAGAGACTTGTGTTTAAAATTAACACGTCTATACAGCAGCTGTAAAGTAGAAACTGGCTATCACAAACAGCAATATTGTATACTGCATATGCAAGATATATCAACTAATCACTTAATATTAAGAAATCAGATTTAATTGAGCTATCAATTAACCCCTCCTCCCATGTGTTGCAATACCTGGCAAGAGACTTATTAACAAGAATCCCTAGAGGGCACTTTCCAAGACTCACATTCACAGATATCAAGCCAATCACACTGTCTTACTTGCTAGGGTAATTAAAAAGAGTACAACTCCACTTTTATTAAGTAAAGTAGACCCTCATGTGAAATGCTCACATTATTTTAAAGTTTTATGGCAGCTGTAATTGAGTCAAAGCAGGTCCTGTGCATTTCTAGGAAGATCACTGTACACAAGATGGCAATCGCTGTCAACCTGTACACCTACAATTCATACTAAAGCAGGTATTTTTTGCCTGCAGCCTTTCTGAAAATGTGTTGTCTGAGAATATGAGATGCATTTTTTATTATAAAAAAACATACACAGAGCAGTTTGTTACTATTTTCATTGAGCCTTAGGTATTTTCACACTGCTCTGTAACCAACAGCTGATTTGATGATCCCTGTTCAGGGCCAGCTGTCTTGGACCTGCTGTCCCCTGCTCACCTGCAGCAAACAAAAGGGGCCCTGAGGAATCACCAGAGCTGCAGGCTGCTGAGCTGCTTTTACTCAAACCAGAAAATTGGTTTCAGCAAATTGTCCACTGGCAATACGGGAGTGCTAGCTCCATGCGCCATCCACTTCTCCTCCTATCTCGCTCAGAGACTTCAGTAGCTCTTATAGTAATGCTGCCACAGCCTCAGAAGAAAGCTGCATTTCCAGATTCAAATTATGAATCTTTACACTGAGGGATCTTATGTATGGATCTTATATGAAGCATTATCTGAGTGATCAGTAACAGCTGCAGGAATGGTTTTAAGAACTAATGGTCCCTGTTGCTTTCTGCTACCAAAATCTCTCTATAATGCTACCTGATAACAATCTAAATCAATGCATTTCTCTGGTTCTCAAGTTGCCATCCCAAAGGCTATTAAAAATCAACAAACAATCTTATCACATACATGATGTCTCATCATACATCTAATTTACAATACTCTACAGTAATTTAGAATTATCATAACTTAATTCCATCTTCTAGAAGAAGGGCATTCATGCAATAAAGAGGCAGCAACACCCTGGCTTTGAGAGCCAGCTCTGGCCTTGACATTGCTACTCTCCTGTTCAGAAAGTCCCCACATGGATACACACCAGTAAAGGTGGCACTTACATAAACAAACATGACTTGGCAGAAGATATGTAAGGACACTTGTATGTTTACTGTTAAGTCCTACAGAACATCCTGCTGACAAAGAATGCCAAAAAGAAAAAAAAAGAAGGGGGAAAGCAGGGATTAAGAAACGTTTCATGTAGGCTTTAATGTACATGACTTTGTTACCTCGTCTGTAATTATCTTCAGGTTTGGTAGATTTGGAAATTGCAGGTATGCAGCAAGTTTCCACCTAACTTTTGTCAAACAAAACCTTACAGACCATACTGCCTGTAGGGAGCAGTAGCAATAAAAATAATACATTAAACTTCTGTAGTTTGTCTTACAAGCTCCCTTCAAAACAGTGTTTCACCTCCTCCAAATTATGGGATGAGCAGAGAGGTTTCCAGTCACAGAAGGGACCTTGCTTCACAGTTTGGCATAGAACTGTTTGGTTTGAAGGATGTCCTGACTCCTGGCAAAGTAACTATTTGAGTCTGGCAAACTAAAGAAAAACCTCTGAGCAGGCAAACTCTCTCTTTACTTGGTTAGAATTTATGATAGAATCTTTCTGTACAATCGCAACAGTCTGTTTGCTTGATGCTGCTCTCTTACAGAATTCTAAAATGAGCTGCATCAATCATGAGTGTACATTGGGAATGTACAATGTACATTCTGGATGGGAGTGGAATACCTCCTGTCGCCACTTTATCACTCTGATTAATGGGGTAAGAAAACAAGTTGCAACAACATCACAATTTTAAAGAGACATTCCTGACCTTTTCCACTGTGGAAATGATTAAGCTTTTTCTTTGCTGCTCAGATACCAACCTGCATTCTAATTTTAAGCAGTGTGCCCATCTTACACCTTCATTTTTAGACTCAGTTGTAAGCTTTCTTGGGAACACATCTCACTGACATTTGTTTGTATGGGCACATCATCATATACAAAAAAAAATTTCCTTCTAGAAACACATATTCCAGGTAACTCAAAAATACTTTACTTTATATTCGTGCTACAATGCTCTTGCACACTAGGTACTACAGAAATAAAGGTCCCTAACCTCAGCTAGAGAATGATGCTCTTTAATGAGCAGAATAGGGGCTGTGCTTCTGTATGTCAGCCACATGGCTTGTCAACTTCAGTCATCCAAATTGGGCAACTTCCTTGGTCATTTTACAGCAGTACTGAGTTACTTCATTTCATGGTCAACAACAACACTTTAGGGACAAACTTATAGATGCTGCTACAGGAAAACAAGTTATGCCAGACTGCTGATGGTAGATGAGCTGTCTGCAGCAAATTCAAACTCTAGAGATAAAGAAGACGAAGGGATCATCTAGGGATGAAGAGCTTCATCTCTGTGAAAGAAAATTACTTTTCTCATGGAAAACACAACCACACAAACATAATCCCAAACAAAACAACAAAAACCAACCAAACCAACCAAACCCAAACAACCAAACAAAAAAAACAAACCAGAAAAAAAAAACCCAAAACATTTCCTAAGGACAAGGATTACAAAATGCCAAAGGAAGATATTTCTCACCCCACTGTGTTTCCAGTGGTAATTTAACTACTTCATCTTCAGAACACAACCAGTAGTACTTAACTGGATTGTTGAACAGGACAGACATACCATAGTACATCACATCATGAATTTCACGTAGTGCTTTCTAACAGCTGAAGGCGGGGAAAATGAACGAACAGCTCACCAATTCAGAATCTGCAAGCCACACAGTATCTTAATTTAGAGCTCTGGTATGTCAGGTGACCTCTTTGAGGGCTGAAAAAAAATCTGCTGTTTTGAGCTGTAAAACAGTGACAACAGGCTCAGCTTGATTTCACATACACATTAATGCTAGGGCAGAGAGAACATCACTGGGCGAAAATGAGGATTACATTAATAGTAAGAGAGAAATACTGCATTCCTTTTCATTCTGTCACTTGGCAGAAGGAGAGAAGAAAGAAGTATGCACTAAAAAGAAATTCTTCCTTGCAATGTGGCCTTGCCTTGGCAGGGGGGGCTGGACTAGACGATCTCCAGAGGTCACTTCCAACCCTGACGGTTCTGTGATTCTGTGAACTGAACACCTTTCAGAAACGTATTCAGGTACGGCACTACTTGGGTTATGGTATAAACCCCAGAGCAGGTCAGATAGCGGGTATTTAGAAATGTGTACCAGCTACAAAGCATTGCTTTGCAGATCACAGGTTGAAGGCATATTCCTCTCTGTATTCAACTGTACAGAAACCACAGCTGGAATGTTATTTTCAGATTAGTGTTGGACATCTCCAGACCAGGCAGAGGTCCATAAACTGAATGTATAACAAAGGTAAAATAGAAAAAAATAATAAATAAAATGGCTGGAGAGTTAAAAAGCACAGGAAGAGCAGAACGAAGACTGCAAATACACTGACGGAATAAGCTCTCATTTGGAAAAGGTTTATGTGGGTGACAAGCCAGGACTCTTTACTCCTGATCTTCAGTGAGTATTCAAATTTGGTCCCTGGTCCCTCTCAGAGGGCTTTAATGTCCAAGGTACTGACTACTAAATGTTTCTCTAGTAGATCTGACCTTTGAGAGACAATACAAATTTCAGGCTGTACCTCTGAATCTCAAGATTGCGCGACAAGGCTTGGCATCAGTTCTACGCATTAACATGGTGACCCTGTTGTACTGCAAGCTGGTATAAGAGTTGACAAAGAATGAGCAGGAGACTTACAAGAGTTTTTTCAATCACATAGACGCCTGAGGTAGGGAAAGACAGAAAAGATGACAAGCATCATCTTGTACAGGGCTAGACAAAAAAACAGTGTCTTTGTCTCTTAGAGGTTAAAGAAAGAAGAATAGGGAATGAGTGCTTTCACTTTTCTGCCCAGGAATTCCTCCTGTTAGCACAGAAACAGTGCCACCACAGAGAAGGTAGGTATGTCAAGGCAAACAAGATATGCCCCAAAGCAGAAGAGGGCAAAGGGCAAACACTGCAGGACCACACAAGAAAAGAGTTTCATCTGCAGAGGCAGGCTTAAGATGAATGTTTGAAGATAACCATGTAAAAGCCTTATTAAATCCCAGAAGAAGAAAAAGTTTCCCTGCCCAGCAGGTTTCTCCACACAATGACACTTGACTTTCAGAATTATGGAGATTATCATCATTGACACCAGGAAGACACATCCTTAACCCATGCAGATAGCTCTGAAAGCTGTTCTCTTAACAGCGGCTATATATACTAAAAAGAAAATAACTCAAATTGATAACTTCAGAGAAAAGGAAACAAAGTCAAACCTGAGAGAGCATCATTACCTGGCAGAAAAAGAGCTAAAAGGCCAGAAGAAAAAGAGATACTGTGAGACAGAAGGCAGCAATCATGTTTGGATTGAACCTTAAAAGCAAAGATCAATGTGATTCAATAGAAAAGCAGGCATAGCAAAGGGATAAAAGTGATCTCAACTTCCCAAATACTAATTAGGAAGCTTAGCTCCCTAACAGCTCCATACTAATTCGCTGCCATTATTTTCAGAGACTGACTTAAAAGCAGAAACTAAGACGGAAATGGTAAAGGACTGGGAGAGACACTTAAATCTTCACATAGGAGCACCACATTGACCACTGATCTTAGGATTTCACGAATAGCAGGTTCCATAAATGGAACACTAGCAATCCTTGACCTCTTCCTAAACAAGACTTTAAATGCAACACCTCACCCCTCCCCCCAAAACTCTTATTTATTTGCACGTATCTTAACCTAGCACCCATTTGGTAGAACAGTTCCACAGGGGATGCGAGCAATATCCCTCACAAACCCACGGTATTCTCAGAAAACTGATCCTTGTAAGAATCTCTTCCATTTCTACATGCAGATGATGAAGGTTTGGCTGGGGGTAGAACTGCCATATGAAAAAGAAATTCTGGAGCTTCTACCATGAAGCAGCATTTGCAGTTTTCCCAGATTCAGAAGCACAGAATAGATCTCTGGCAGCACTCAGTGACACGGGAAGACGAACTCTGAGATGGGCTGCTAGAGAAACAGAGGAGTATACAGTTTCTTTGGTGATAGTTGCTGGCAGCTAAAGGAGTAGTGGCTTGCTGAGATATGTAAAGATGAAATGATGGTAAAGACCCACTCTCTTAAGAGAATGCTGCTAATGCTATTTAACACTGAAAGGAGATGTATGCTGCCTTGGAAAATATGGCAGAACACTACATAGGAATTACTTACAGTATCATTGTGTCCAGGATGGCCATTTTTGTTGCTTCTTTTCATCACCTGGAATCTGTCAGAAATGCAAGTCAAAAATGGACAAGTCTGAGGTGAGGCACTGAGGCATGACGGACTCTTGCTGAGGCAAAGGGAAGAAGAAGAAACTGCCCCTGCAATGTTATTAAGTCACCAGACTGACTTCAAAGAGTACTGACAACTCCTCTAGTACTCCAAAGAGCAGCTGGCAACATCTGCCAGCTAGAGAACAAACTCATCTGGGCTGTTGGACTGAGCACACTGGCATGCAGGATTTTCTCACGTCAACAGCCAGAGCTTTATTCGCTAAATCACATGCTGGAAGCTGTGATTAAAGTTCAGTGCATGGGGAAGAACAGATGCTACTGCTGCTGGTCTGAGCAATGGGGCATGGATAGCCAAGTTTCTGCAGAGGTTTTGAAAGCATCTTAGTGCCAACCAGCACAGTCTGCAGCTCAAGTCTCAACCCATCAATCCCATCAAATTGCAAGCCACAAATGCTTATCACTCCAGGAGAGTAGGATGAGACAACTTTCTCCCCTCTTCCAGAACAAATACATACATTTTTATCTGTCCTGTCAGCCAGTGTCAGAAGCTACAGAATCCCGTTCTTTAGTTATTTGCTCAAGCTGCTGTTCCCTCTTTTTAATGAAATATTTTGGTGTTGCTCTGGCAGCGCAAACAAGTGTTAACAAGAGACTCCTCTCCATGGCAGATGACTGGGGAAGGCCTGCATACATTAGAGCAATCTGAAGAGGATGCATGCTGGAGCACCAGAGAACAAAAACTCTGCTGGCTTTTGTTGTTTCAGTCTCTTCTTCTCCACTTGCTATCAAAACCTTTTTCCTACTACAGTCAACTAGCAATCTGTTATTCCCTTTTCTTCTCATATTTCTTACTATTTTTATCTCTTCTCTCACTCCATCTTTATGTATTTACTTTGCTTCTCCTCCTTCCCCTTCCAACTAGAAACTTTCCAGGCTTCAATTCATAAGATTTCCATATTATTAAGAAAGATTAAAAGCTTCTCAGAATATATTGACTGTTCCTCTGCTAATATGACATTCAAATCAGCACTTCGCTCATTACAATGAAAGTGGGGTCAGAACAAACTCTGTTACAAACAAAACTTGCAAATTGATTGCATTCTCAGCTCCAGCGCTCAGTGTGAAATAAATACTTATGCCTTCCATTTTGGAATTAAATTAACACAAAAATATAAAATAATTCACGAAATTAAATATATTAAAATGTTCTTATTGCATTACAGTGATAATTTGCAAATTTTAGAATTTAATGCCTTTATGATCCAGTCAAGTAGACTTTGCTGCTCCTTTGAAGAGCCTCATAAAAGACAGAGAAAAAGGCAGAAAATTTATCTTGTACTTCCTTTTAGTACGATTGAAAAATTGAAAAGTTATGGTTATTAGGATATGAATATTCTAAAGAATTTCATCTGTAAGAAATAAGTCTCTTTCCTAAGTAGAAATGTATTGTATTACTTAGAAAATACTAATCAAATAACCTCAATTTTCTTGTTCATCAGTGACACATCCATCATCAATTATAATGCCCTATTTTGGCATTTTCCTCCCCTTTTATTGTTCATCTGCTGCCTGCCCACTCAACTCATACAATTTTGAGAAAGGTTATGTTAATATACCTCTCTCTGCACGTAAGTATTTGTATTTCTTTTTGTTTAGAACTAAACTGATCACTCTAAATTACCCATGCAACCTAGGAAGTCAATGATGGGGTTGTACTGGCAAGTGATAACTGATGTGCTGAGAGAAATCAGAGGCAGCAAGGACAGAAAACAGAAGCGCAGTAAAAGTTGCCCTTTAACAGTGACTATAACGTACTTAGATTGAATTTATCTACAGGGGAAATGCTTGCTAAAACGATCCAGCAGGAGCTGTGGAAAATAACTGAGAAGTTTTTTAACAATAAGCTAGAAGTGGTAGCTAAAAGAATTATGTCCTTACAGACAGCATACAAACTGCTACTGGGGACAATACTAAAAATGCTGTGCTAACGCATACCTTCTATTAAGAACAGCCTGATAAAATGAAAGAAGCCAGTGTGACTAAGAGCAAACTAAAAGAGATTACTAGATTTAAGAAGACATCATTCAAACTGCTGGATTTACTAGCTGAATAAAAACACAAGGAACACGAACTCCAGCAGATTACAGGTAAAAATACAATTAGGAAGGCCAAACTAGCTTATCAGTGACTAGCAAAAAGAATTCAAACCAGCCATAAATCCCTCTTCCAACCCATCAGGAGCACAAAATCCACCAGATAGTCCAGTGGCGCAAGGTGACGCTAGAAACAGAGCTCTTGCGGGTAAGAAACCATCATTGTACAACTAAAGAAACTCTTGTCATGGTATATATCTTAGAAGAAACATGTAATTCACATACCAGGACCCTCGGCAAGTAAGCATTTGTCTGTTTATGAGCATGGTGAAGCTTGGCAAAGGATTTATCTGACACTAAATTATGTATAAAAGAAGTAATGAAACCAATCACCAAAATGAACATCAAACTACCAGGACTGGACTGTCTTCACCCAAGAGAACACTGGAAAATGAAAAAGGTGAATTACTTGCGGTATGTGACCTTCACTTAAGATTATTCTGGTACATGAAGAACTGGAAGTTGCAAACCTATCATTGAAATATGTTTTGAGGAACTAAAGGCCTGTGATTTTGTTGTCTGTACCAGGAAGAATATAATATAGCAAGAGCTAGAATTAGTGGGCACCTGGATGAAAATGATCTGCTTGGGAAAAGTCAAACAGAGTTAAGGTTAGTTCCACCTCTAAAACTCTTGGAGTTTTTTGAAGCAGTCAATGAGCACGTGCATAAGCATAATCCAACTGACACAATTTACATGGGTACTCAACAGGTTTTTAACTGAATCCTCACCAATGGTTTTTGTTAGGTCCTGAGACACTTTCATGATAGCATGCAAAACAGGAAACAGCGTACAGCTAAATAATAGGTGTAACAACAGAGGGAGGCCACAAAGTATGCAAACACCACATTCAAAAGTGAAAAGTGACAAGAAAGCAGAACAGTTTACTTCTCAGTACCTCTCATGCTCACATGCATGGATTTTGAGAGGGAAGCGACATCAAGGGTAGAAATGGCACCTACAGTATTCACTGTAGTCAACCACAGACAGAAATCAAATGTATACAGCCCACGGACTGAGCTGCCACATTTCATCTCAGACATAACCTCAGTAAGCTCTGTGAAGGAATGGACTCTCAAGATCGCAATAGAAGAAACATCACATCAATTCTCTGTGAGCTGATAGAGCCAAATCCAGACCACGGCATTTAGTTAATATGCATAAAACATTAAATGTCAGCTCTGCCCCAGTCTGCCAGTTTGACTTGTTTTGTCTTGACAGTAGATGGATAATGCCGTAACGCAAGAAGGTGTCCCTGTGGGAAGCTAATCATCAAGGGGAAACAGTCTGGGTATAAAAAACCTCCACACCTCAAACATATTTGATGGTTTCATGAAGAGACCATTGACTAAGACCTAACAAATGAGATGTCCTGATTTTTAGAGAACAGTGCAGAGAGAATGACTGCAGTGTAAACAATTTCTTTCCAGTCCTTCAAGTCACAATTTCTACCTGTGGACTTGACAGACTCCCCTTACAAATTTCTGAAGAAAATGGAACCAGGTGAAGAGATTCTCACTGAAACTGTTTTGGGAAAGTATTTAAGGGCTTGTAACAGAAACTTAGAGCAAGCTTTACATTTTTTTCAAAAGGTATCGTCTTTGGCTATAGAGAGTCTTGAGTGACACCACCGAGAGAAATTAAGCCAGGTTATCTACACATTACAAAGTCAGAGGTGGGATTCTTGTGTTATTCACTTTGATCATGCTTGGCTGATGAAATAAGATGAGATCATAGCATAAGAAAGAGCATAAGTTGTCACTATTTCTGACATGCAAGAATACCAAGAACTCTCTTTTCAAACAAAATGGTGTTTAAAGGCAAAAATACAGACGTGGCAATTTTTAAATGTTCTTTTTATGTGTGCACTGCATTGGGCATTTCTGCTCCAGGCACATAATGAACATTATGGCATTTGCTTTGTAACCTTTCTGTGGCATTGGAAAGGTCCCCTTTTCACAGTGCTCCATTACCTAAATCCAGGAAGGACCCTTAATTTTGTGTGCAGACTTTGATTTTAAATATTTAACCCAATTATGGAATATAGCTATAACTGAAGAGACTACAAAAATGTCTGCATCTGATCTACAGTACTTATTTTCACCACTGAGGCGCATATTCACTAAGAGAAGGAGTTTAGTCTATCATCTTCTTTCCATCAGTCCTCCTAATTATAGCATACACAGAGATAGGCTCTAAGGCTGTGAAGCTCTTCATCCAAATGAAAGTTGGGAACATGGATCATACAAATATGTATTACTGTGGGGCATCAAGGTATTGCATAAAACTGAGGTTGGAAGTGAACTCTGCAGATCAACGCCAAGTCAACCCCCAGCTGCCCTTTTCCATTCAGATACTGTGACTGACTTTGTATCTGAGGTGAGATAACAGCATATGTAAGTCAGTTGCTGTTGAGCAGCTGGCATCTGATGACAAGGTCTCCCATGTCTGTATACATGCCCATACCCAATACAGGTCACTGGTAAGGCTGCAGAAGCAGTGCAAACAATTGTAGCACTTGCAAAACACAGCAGGCATTGAACATAGTAATTAATAAGGATCTTAAATCTGAAAGTTTTAATAAAATAAACTCTCAGAATAACATTTTTGTTTTAAACAGAAATAGATGTGCTCTCCATCCTCCCTCAATCCCCAGAAAATATGTCTGCAGAAATAGAGGAGTGCTGGCTCATATCTTCCCCTATGGCAAGCATATTACCTTGTTACGTCTTTGAGGTATACACACATAAACACGCACACATAAATAAAGACATACAGCTAGGTATACATAAAACTGTGTAAGAACATATCTGAGTTGATATTAGGCATATATATACACACATATATACTTTTAAATTTTTATGTGTGTTTCAATATACACGCTCACATCCCTATATGTACCTTTGATACATATGCATTTCATGACACACATTCAAGATTAGTGTCAACAAAGACTACAGTGTTGAGAAGCCATCATCCAGAGCCAATTTTCTACTAGCAAACATGAGCTAGCAGAGTACATTATCATGATTTGTTTTGGTAACTGCAGTTCCAAAAAGTTGCAATTGTGCATCACAAAACTTCTGGCTCATCTTTGCAGGACCACAAGTAAAGGGCCAAAAATCTGCACATTTCCCATCCACAGATGTGGTTTCACAGGACTTCATTAAAACCAGACTGACATTTTATGCTAGTAAGCAACAAATGAGCAGATTCAGCAGGGGCTTGTCTACCCAGTTATTCTGGGATAACATTTTTGTATTTATTCCATGTGGAGTTGTCTTTTTCTGAAATAAAAAGACATTAGGAATATTTTTTTATACTTTTAAATTCTTAATTTTATTAGACTAATCAAGGAGAAAGCACTTGTTCCGAACCAAGAATAAACATGGTCAATTGTTAATCTGGTTTTAATGCACAATTCCTTTGCTCCTCTCCTCTGCACAAGTTATTTTTCTGTTGTAGATAAGCCTTGAGACTCTCAATATATCTACGAACAACACAATGTATACTAGCAGAAAAAGCTCATTAAATTTTGGGGAAGATAAAATGTAAATAATATATCACATGTGACATGTATAGAGCGTACACAGAGATTGAGACATACCCTTGGGTATGACAAAATGCCTTGTACCAGGTATCTGCTCACAAGTCTCTCCTATGAGGAAAAGCTGAGAGAGTTGGGGTTGTTCAGCTGGAGAAGTCTCCAGGGAGACTGTGGAGCAGCCTTTCAGTTCTTAAAAGGGCCTCTTAAAGACAGGGAGAGACTTTATCAGGGCCTGCTGTGATAGGATTATGAGTGATGGTTTTAAACTAAAACGGGAGATTCAGGCTGGATGCGAGGAAGAAATTTTTTACAGTGAGGGTGGTAAAACACTGGCACAGGTTGCCCAGAGAGGTGGTGGATGCACCATCGCTGGAAACATTCAAGGCCAGGCTGGATGTGGTTCTCAGCAACCTGATCTAGTTGAAGATGTCCCTGCTTATTGCAGAGGGGTTGGACCAGATGACCTTTAAGCATCCCTTCCAGCTCAAACTGTTCCATGATTCTAAGTCTTCAGCTCAAATAGGCAGCTTTTGTCCATAAAAAAGTGCTTATTTTCACAATATTAAACATATTTATATTTATATTAAACAATGCTTTTTATGTACAGGAAGTTTTTTTCCAAAAGATGTTCCATACTCACCTGAACATAGTCTGCACACCATAAATTTATAGAACAAACAGATCTATAGGTTTATTAGTATTATAGGTTTAGTAGGTTTTATTTTTATTACTGTAGCACAAGAAAAATGCACACAACTGCAAATGTTTGTAGTGTCATTAGCACATAATTTGAACACAAGTCTTGCAATACATGGCATTTTTCTTCAATCCCACAGCTCCTAGAGCCTAGATGATTCTAAGAGAATCTAAAGCTCTGGTCAAGTCTATACATTTAATAACGGCAAAGAAAAAGCTTGTGAAAATATGGATCAATTGTTCCATCCAGGCTCAGAAATTGGAAGGCAAACCAATTTTCTTTTGAACTGCAGGATTTTTCATGAAAACAGTCAAGAATAACCAGAATTTGGGAAGAAGGGCTGCCAAATCTATTTACCAACAGCAAACTGGAGACTCTCCGGTAAGGGGTGACATAACTCACCTGATCTTGTCAGAATTCAAATTCTATTTATCAGTCCTTTGTTTACAGGCTGATCAAGGCTGATCTCTCAATAGAGAAAGCAGCAGAGGAACCAAGAAAAGGACTCTACAACCCCATAAGACAGACTGTTGTTTGGCATCAGAAATGTCTCAATAGCAGGAGCTGAGGGGGCACTCCATCCTCTTCACAGAACACACACCTGCAAGATCTCATGCAGTGGTTGCTTCAGGGCAAGGATGCTGGTACTCAGCACCGCATTGCAGACCTTCTCAGAGTACATCTTACATCTGTACCCTGCACTCATGACCCTGGATGATGCTGTGCACAAGAAAAATGAACGTCTGTATGGCAGGAAGGAATGGGCTGAATAAACAGCCTCAATCAAACCCAAGAGGCAAGTACATCTCCTATGACTCAGAGTTTAACGCAAAGGTCTGCTACTGGTATTCTGGCTCCAGGGTTGTCTACATCTGGTTTGGAAAAAGCAAAACAACAGCAGCATTGGAGAGGCATACTAACAAGTATTAGGGACTGGTACTGGCAGCTGTTAAAGACTGAAAACAGGGAATAAACCAAGAAAGGGGCACAAGGAGCCAGAAGACTACAGTGAGATTAAATGAAGTAGGGCCACATGCGCACTAGGAATGGCCTTGTAATAAATAATTGCCTTTCTTTCTTTTCCCCCATGGGATCACTGCCTCATGATCACTGGAAATGCATTGTTTGCAGGTTCTCTAGTTCACTTGCTGCAGAGATTTCTGCATGTCTAGTTTCTAAGGAGCAAGGCAGGGAGGGAAGGTGCAGGAAAGAAAACAACGTAGCTGTGGAGGAACTGCATCCTGTACTGCCTTCTGGTAGTAATTCCTGCCTCATGCTGAACAAATACCTGGGACCAAGCTGTTCACAGGTAATGCCATGGCATTCTCTGCTTTTCATGTGGTTCATACAAAATGTAAATACAAAATGCACCTGCAACAGATCAATGGAAAATACGCAGAACGTTTATGAATCATGCATTTTACTTTACAGAAAAGAAATTGTTTTGTGTTCCAAAGAGCTCAAAATCTCAGCTATCTGCTCTACTTCAAGAGATATGAACCTTGAGAAAAGCAGCAAAACAAACTGTTTGAGTAACTCCTGACCAGAGAAGCTGGGTTCGCTTGCACAAAGGGAAGGTTTTATTCAACTGACACCTGAGTATTTTAGTGCCAGCAATATCTGAGTATGCATACAGGAGTAGGATATTATATACCAGCAAAAATCCAACCTCCCATTGCTAACAGCTACCATGTCAGCTGGATGCAGTTCACTTTGGAAAGCTCTCAAGAAGTGATGTGGGAAGTCTGCCTTGTAGAGAAGAGTTCTTATCTGAATTGCTAAAACCAATGCTTTCTTATTAGCTCAGATACTTCTGTATTTTAAAAATGGAGGCAACATAAGTTTCTTCCTGAAACAGCTTTCCAAAGCAAATAAGAGAGCCAAGAGCTTCAACTCCACCTGCAACCATGATACATTCTATTTTAAATCCATCTCCTGCCACTAACTATTGGATTAGGTAAACTGTAGCTGGCAACAACTCAGAAATCCAGTTCCCATGACAAAAAAAATACAGCCTTAGCTTCCGGAAGCAGACAGGATGGAACCCGTTGGTTTAAAATAGTCAAACACATCTTTTGAAAATTCACCCACAACTGAGTCTTGAAAAAGACATCCCCAGAAGAAAAATAAAAGGCATTTGAGGGAAAACAACGGGGGCTGTAAAGCAAGTCTCCAGAGCCCACATACCTTCACATAGACACAGACATGTAAGTAGGTGGTGTGGCTTTTAACAGTGTGAAAGTTCAGCACCATGTGTTAACTTCAATACTATAACATGCCTTCTAGAAGTCATTCCTTCTACAGATCACATGAAGACCAAAAGGTTTGGCAGACCACAGAAGCTGGACACAGTGAAATTTCAGACCCTTTGGGAATAGGCTCTGCATTTTGTGTGAGTTCTGTTTTGACAGAGCAAATACTTTGCAACGCAATCTAAACAGAAGTGATGTAACACACAAATTGTTACACATACCACTACATCCTAAAAATTCTGTGATTTTCAGTCTCCTGATGGAAAAAAATCAAAACAAGACTAACTGGCAGGAAAAATGACTATTGTATTTCAGCTCACACACTGCCTTTTAAAAAGCAAATAGGACAGTTTCAAAACAACCCCAATAGCTCTTGTGAAATTTGACCCTTGCATAACACTCATTTGCACACACTGCACCACATAGCTCTGTACTGCAGAGCTCTGTACTTGTGTGCTATTATTTGTGCCCTCATCTATATTCAACAGGCACATAGCCAACACTTACTATTAAATCAACCATTACCTGGCTCAATGAAATAGTTGTTTCCTCACGGTATTATTGTTGATTTTCCTTGGTCATCAAAACAAAACCCCATGAAGTGCCTAAGTCCTTCGAATGCAGGAATGCTTTAGCTGATGTATAAAATTGCTTTCTCTTTTGCACACAGTCCTTCATTTTTCACTCCGGAAAATAATTGCAAGAGTAGCAACAGAGAACGAATTCCCTCTTCAGGAACAGCTGAAAAGCTTCAGTAATGTGAACATTTCTACAGTGCTCATAATCTAACCTTGACTTGGAGGGTAAGAAGCAAGTTCAGTTTTCACTCCTATTCAGTCTTTGACCTCTATGCTAAACAAACAGATGGAGCGATGGTTATCAGCACCAGCTGTAATGTTTTAGCAGCATGGACTCCAGTCCAGTAGGAATTAGAGTCTGGATATTAATGCTTTTCAAAAGGCTATAACCAGCACACAGAATGCGGTAATTCTTTGTTATTTCTAACCTGAGCTGGTTTCAAACCAGTGAGCTACTGTCAGAGTTTTCCACCTCTTTTATCTGTTTTATGAAACACAAGATGGGGTGTTTGGGAAATCCAACAACACCAGATGTTGGTATAGTTGGGACAGAGAAGAGATCTGGGGCAGGGGTAAACTTCATACAGCAACAAAATAAGCAATATTGTATATATCCTGACTATTCTGATACTCACTTCTAGTGCAATGGGTATTAAATAACAAATTCTGGAAAGTCACACCCCAAAGTGTGAAAAGACAGAACCACCACCTGTTATACAGAAAAAATAAATCATCCACTTAGTACTAGGACTCAATTTCCTCACCTACAAAGCTAAACATTTCCCTTATCAGAGTAGTGCTGGACATCCCAGAAGCACGCAAATCTGAGGAATGCACAAACCGTAGAAGCACGTACACAAGAGTTTATGGATGTGTCCATACAGCACAGTAAGCATGCTGCTCAGAATATCTGGCCACTCCGCAGTCTGCACTTCTGGCCTGGCAGCTACGTTAGGTCTGTGGCCTTAAGCTATGATAAGTTTGAGGCTTAAAAACTCAAGGGATCTGTAAAAAAATAACTGCAAAAAGCATCAAGGAATGCAAGAAACAACTTCCAAAATGGAAAATCAGCACAGGTCAGCTGGAGGCAGCTACAGCAGCAGAGATTTCATTTACAAGAATGCTGTGCTGTAGGCTGAAAAGCTCATTTAACTTGCAGCACAGCTTAGAATGATTAAACCCAGAGTGATCTTGGAATACAGGACCTGAAAGCTTTGCCTTACACATACTTAACAGTTACATAGCACACTTGCTTTTTATTTCTTCAATTTACTTCAATAAAGAGTCTGTTCATATATGGTGGGGAAAAACAATTAAAATAGTATCTGGAAGACATCATTAAAAGAAGCTAATTAATATCAATGACAAGTCATCTTAAAAGGAGCTCATTTACCAACAACCAAACACACACGCACAAATACCAAAGCGTCCACATTGATTAGCTTTAGCTTCTGAGCTTCAGGCATAATTTTTTTAATGCAGAGGTTGTAATAATACAGAAATATTTTCTACTCTCTTAACGTAAATTTTAAAAGCTTTTTAAATTTTTTATTTGCATTTCAGAGTAATAAATATTCCAGATAACACATCTGCGAGGGCTTATTCCTCTCTATATTGACAGAAATCACAAATCTGCCTTTGGCCTTAAACCAATAGCGATGGGTACTCAATTACTCAGTACAGCATTGCTGTATACCACCATGCTTAATTACAACACTGCACTATTAATACCTAAATACAATCTCATTTGAATGGTGGTCTTAAAAAAAAAAAAAAAAAAAGAAAAAGAAAAAAGAAGGACATAAAGAACTACGGGCAATATGTTTAGTTTTAAAATATGGGGAGATCAGATCTGACAGAGCTGAACTAAAAGCCCTTGCTCATTTGCCTGTCCTCAGATTATAAAATTAATTGTTTTAAAAACCTGGAATATTCACAAACTTTCAGTCAGTGATAAATGTAAACAAGCAAAAAAATGGCTTCCTTTCATGTAATAGGTATCATATGCCTTACAATTAAGAAAACACTTAAAAATGTGTATTAAGAATAGGAATGTTTTCACATGGAGCTGCATTTTCTTTTATATATAATCAGCAATGACATGTTTTTTTATGAAAATGCAACATGAACTGGCCTATCTTCATTGATGTCAGTGAAACTGGGCTGTTCCACAGCAGCTCCAGCATGAGCAGAGATTTACATTATGCTCCAACACGTTCCACCCAAAATAAAGAAAACTATGAAGGAAAACACTCCCATGCTTTTTTCTCCAAGAGTGAGATGTACTGTTACACGTGAAAGACAGTTGTTAAGAGATGCAGATTAAGAACATTCTGGTACATGGCTAAAAAAAAAATAAAAATAACCAGCATTTGTAAATCCAACGGTCTAGACAGACCATCATCTTCATGACTAAGTCAAAATCACAGGATCTACTTCTCACTCCGTATGTTCTTCCCTCCTCCAGTTTCAGCCTAATCCTTAATTTAACTCATTCAAACATCCCTGCCAGAGAAAGTCAAAACAACAGCGTCAAATTTAAGAAAATGCAAAAGGTGTTAAGCATACCAATACAGTGCCAGTCTGTACGGTAGGGCATTAGGAGCTAAGTCGAATACCAACCACCTCACCTAGACAATGTTCAAATACAAGTGACAACTTCCCTTCCTTAGGTATTTTATTCATCTGCAAGAGTACATTTTGTTTTTCTTATACAAGGTCTTAAGGTTTCACTTTGCATGTATGCAGGGTCTGACATTTAAAAGACTCACTCAAATCTGTGTCTGCTGACTGTTGATCTGTCAAAACTGCCAGCGTCAAGTACAACAGCATTTAATTTTATGGTGAAAAGACATCACTGGTTTTCCCCCCATACACTCCCTTCGCTTACACATCTCTGGTTCCTAGTATGGTTAAATTGGCCCTCCTTGAATAACAGAAATATAAAGCAGGTATTAGCTTACCTTACGCCCATCACTTGCATGGCAGTTCACATTTAAAGGAGTCAATAAAGCCATCAGTTTTTCTTCATTACCACTCCTGTAAATGGAGAGGAAATGATTACGGGAAGGGGAGGGGAAAAAAAAAATACGGAGTTCTTTGCAAAACATTTGCTAAGGAGCTGGATATCAAAGACAGTATACTGAAATTTGTACTCTGCCAGGGAGAATGTCTGATGGCTAAAGGATCTTCTGAACATTTCAAAATCAAGGGTAAATACAGAAAAGAAAATTAAATTTGCAGTTAAGTGAATTACAAAAGATCACGCAAAAACACCTCTTAATTTATCTTCTTAACCGCATCTGTCTTTCCTTTATGTAATTTTACAGATCCTCTGAAAGCCATTTGCTGAATGAAATGTTCTGAATTAAATACATTTTCATTGTATATGGCCCATAACATTTGAAACAACTACATGGCAATATCCAGAAAATTTTCAGAAGGGTTAATGGTCTATACAAAACGGTCTTGTGCTGTCAGAAGGAAGGATGAAAGAATCTTTGGAATATATGACTGAACTTTACACCTTTTGTATAGGCTCCTTACGCTCTGTTCTGATAAAGCCTATTTTCAAAACACATCCTAAGGTAGCAGTAAAAACCAAAAGGAAAAAAAATTGCATTACTTAAATTGCCCCTAAAAAGAACAGACAAAACGATAAAGAGGATTTAAGCAGCTTACAAGGAAAAACTCAATATTAACCTTATAACCACCATAGTGGGGGATTTCAATTACATAAACAGGCTTTTCCATTTGTACCAGACTGTAAAGTCCAAAGAGATTCATGCTAATTAAGTGGTTTGTTTGCATCATTTAACAGAAAGGCAATGACGAAACATTACTGCTCTAAAAATCCCTTTTCCTCTCCTGCTTCTCCCTCCACCATCCCCCAGCCCCCCCAACATGCTTTATATTCTAAGCAGCACTCACCTAGCAGCTTCCAGGAGTTCGTCCTTCTTGTATTCACCTAAATGATTGCAAAATATCATGCTGTTAGCATTTGGCAGAAGACAGATTAAGAAATGCAGTAGGAAGCAAATACAGAATTAAAACAGAAGAGGAGAAAAAAGCCCACACCCCGCTGGGTGATGGAGCTGTGACGTTAGCCAGCTTGTGGAGGCAGCATCACCAGTACCTTGGAGACGGGCAGCAAATTGACGCATCTTCTTGTCCAATCCTCAGATGGAAAGGCTTTCTTCGGACGACCAATGACTGCGAAATCTTGTGTCCAGAAACACAGTCCCGCTGATAACAGCATGTCAGCTGAAGACAATGTCCCCACCCCCTGCCCTATTCAGTATGTCACATTATACTTGGGAAGCATAATAAATTCCGAGACAAAAGCAAAGCAGTGCGGCTTTTTACAAGGTACAAATTACCGATCTCCAAAGCTCTCACCTGCCTATTTGAATGGTAATATTAGACTTCAAGTTCTTCATAAGAGCAGTGGTTATTTTAAAAAATTCAAATATTATATAATCAGCCACTTTCCAAGAAAATATGCATTTGAAATAGAAAGCACAGACAAAAGAGCATGAACTCTCCAAGAGATTTTGTTGCGAGACTCTGAGATTAGAGATAACTACAAGTAATGTTAAAGAAACATTTACATTTGAAATTCTCAGTTACAATAGACAACTCAGGAGGATTAAAAATGCACGTCAATATCTTAAAAAGAGCAATGAACAAGACCACCTATGTAAGTAAGACCATATTCTATAAAGCTGAATCATGATGGCATTCTGCAATACAAATGTAAGGAAATTTCAATTCAGAAATTAGAAAAATAGCTTCTTAGCAGCTTTATAAAGCCACAGAGCAGAGAGTATCCTAAAAGCCAAAAGATGCAGGGTTTGAAAAACATACCATATACCACCTCTGCCACAGAATTAAAGCCTAACCACAATGCTATAAGAAAAACAGGAAGATGAAGCTGTCCTGCAAGAAAGAAAAAAACCTTTGTGCTGCCTCCTATGTATGTTTATAATAAGCCTCCAGTGAAATTCTCCTTTCAGGGAAGGAAAATTGATGGCCATAGAAATGCCACACTGGACTGCAGGTAAACTGGAAGGTTCCTCCGGAAACAATATCACTCAACAAAGAGCTTCTCCGGGCTGCTGGAGGAGAGTTGGAGTCCTCATCCATCCAAGCAAACAGCTTGGTACTCCCCCCATCACAGCTCCTCCAATTATCACCAGAGGGGGACAACAACCACAACAGGGAGCACTGTTCAGCATCTTGCCTTTACAAAAGGGTAAGGAGTAAGAGGGTGAGTACACACAGCCATGCACCTCCCACCCTACTCCCTGGCCACAGAGAATTCTCAGACAAAGGCAGTATCTGCATCTCATCATCCTGGTGAATTTTCCTTCCACAAATGTATTTAATTGCTTTCTGAAACATACTCAGCTTTGAGGATTCACAACCTGCAGCAAAGAGTTCCATGCGACTGCTTCCCACATGATGGGTCTCTTAACAGAGAGCAGTTCTGTGCTGCTGAACACCAGTGATGGAGCAGATGAGTTCAACGCAAAGCTGAAGAACTGAAATTGGCATTTCAAATACAGGCCATGAAGGTTAATTTAGCTTTTGAAAGAAATTATACATCTGTCTTAATGAAAACTTGATAATGAAACAAGTAAAATGACACAAAAATATGACTGCCTTTGTCTTGCTCTCACTCTTTGACTTCATCAGAGGGGGCTCCTGTCCACCACAGGCAATTGCCTTTTCAAGCCATGGTATATGTTCCTCTTTTATGACTTTAATGAAGCTAGAATACTGAGCACAGTTGTAAGTGTTTCAGATCAATGGTGAGTGAAAAGCTCTGGCCAGTGTGCGAGGAGGAAAACAAACATACTCTATTACTATAGCATTACTTGTGCAACAATCTCAAGCAGCTGGATTTCCTGCAGGAGAATTACTGGCCTGTATTATATCAACACTTTAGGGACCCAATCAGATTAAAAGACCAGTATGTACATTCTGGTTGCAGTGCGTCTAGCAGTCCTAACCAGGCTTTTGAACACTATTAGGTTAGACAATTGTAATAACATTTTTCCTTCATGCTCAGTAAGTTGGCACTTTAAAACACAAAAGCACTTTGATTAGCTGACCATCAGAAATGTAAGGCTGTGGCTCTTGGTTTAGAAATGTCCCACTGTATGTCCAAGTAAATCAGTTACTTTTACTAAGTGGTACTTCTTTTAAAAGTTATTTACTGGTACTGTTGAAATTCATAAAAGCTATTCCCGAAACTTGTCACAGCTCTGCCACACTGTAATATGGATTAGGCAAAACATTATCTTCTAATGGACTAACTTTATTAGTCTCAAAAAACCCATCATATTTTGCAAAGTAACACCTAAAATAATGCAAGTGCTTATAGCACATCATCAAGTTTGCTAAGAAAGGCCAAGTGCACTTCACAAGGCTCTGCTCTCCTGGCTAGGAGCAGGATGAAGGGATAACCCTTGACCACTGGAGCAAACAGCTGGTGGGATGCCACTGAGCAGAGAGGGCTGATGGCACCTGGGAGAAGTGGGTGGCACTGTCTGCAGGCCCGGCTGCTGCTGGCACAGGCTGTGTTCCCACCAGAGGGCTCTGCCAACACAGCTAAAGCTGCTTGGCTACGGAGCGTATCAAAGGCCATCCTACAGCATTTGGCCACAGCTACTTCATAAAATATTCATTTGCAAAGCATTTGAAAACAAACCATGCATGCTTGTGGCAGACATGAATTTCAAGTCCTGAGCTGAAGTACAGGAATACAGACCATCAACCTCACATAATACTTCTGTAAGAAGACATTCAAAGAATGTCAAACTCTTTGACTTGAATCAAGCTAACAGCATCACTTAAAGAGTTCCTTTGGGCAGGGTAGGATTTATAGTTTTGCAAAAGGGCATCTGCAGAACAAAGCACAGGTAACAGCCTGAATTACTCTTCCAAACCTCTTAGCAGTTACTAGCTTTGAGAGAAAAACATCCTTCCAATCACAGTGTCAACACAGAGGATTTTCGGCAGCAATATTTTGGATAGCACAAAGCCTGCCTGCTAGAGGTATGAAAGTTAATGTTGTTAGGCCTTGCCACAGAAGACCAAACCTGATATATAAGGCCGCAAACAATTTTTATCTATTTGCTATTTGGCCTCTCCATCATATTTCAGGTCAACCCATCCCTTCTGTGTTTCATGACAAGCCCAAACAACACGTATCCACAACACCAGACACATCCTGCCACACTAGAACTTGCCAGGCTCACCTCCCTTCTCTGTACAAGAAAGCTCAGAGTGACAGCTCAGAAAGGCTACTACTTCTTGGCCCAGTAGCCCACAAGGAGAGCATTGGACTTGCTCACCTCCACATGCTGGGTACCCCAGAGACTGTCAGCCTGGGAATTTGCAAAGGTGAGGACAGAAAGGGTGTGAAATGGGGAACAGAGCTACACCAAAACAGTGCCCCTGTTCCTATCAGATAGCAGGCAAAAGCTGGTACTTAAGCAGAAACTGCTCAGTGTCTGGTGCTCACTGCATCCGATCAAATTCACTACTTACAGCTTGCTCAGCACCCTTTAAACCATGAATTTCTCTACTTGCTCCCAGCTCCAGATCACACTGCTGCTGCTGCTCCATTTATGCTGGAACTAAGAGGTCACCACTGGTAACTACAGATAATTGGTGTTTCAAAACACAGCTACCACCAGGCACCTAACTAGCCCTATCTCTGTCCTCTAACAGGAAAAAAACCAGTTATCTCCCAGACCTCTGATTAGCTGCTGTGAACCACAGCTCCACATGCTATGCAGCCACTGCTCTACCTGTCCCTAGCTGCGTTTTGCAGTAGCTGATTAGCAATGAATGCTTATTAGCTATCAGACATCAGTGGCCGCTTGCACCCAGCAGTTAAGCAGTCAGTAGCTGGAAGCTCAATTGAGATCTCAGTAGAAGACAGGAGACCTTGCCTTTCACCAAGACAACATGCTGATCAGCAGCCACTTTTAATCCAGCCACAGCAGATGAAAGTAACTGAAAGAAGAGGGCATACTGAGCTGCAGACATACACCAACAAATGCAGGAACATTGTACTTGGAGAACGAAAGACAGGCTGAAATCTTTATGGGCTCCTAATGTATTTCTTTCATTTGTGCTTTGCAGCTTAATGATAAAAGCTGCAGCCAGAAAAGCACAACTAGGCTGTTTCAGCTAGTCTCCATGAGTCCTCCTCTACCATCAACCTGTTCTTCCTATTCCTCATCTTCAGGGTGCCATCGTCCTAATGTTGTGGTTATTGGTGCCACATGATTATGTGGTGTTATACTGGGTCACACTGAAAAGCCAAGTGCAGCATATATCGATTCTGTTATTCTGTTATCAATTCTGTTAAAGAACTACAAACAATACTCTGTCAATCCACTTCTAGCTTTAATTCACTAGCAACCTTTGCATTTTAAACTTACTATATGAGCCTGTGAAACATGACCATCATATACACATGCACATGAGACAAAAGAAAAACCCCAAATTCTGGAAAAAATTAACACAATGAACCAATCCTGCAGTGTACTTTACAAATAACTTTCACTGTCTTCTAAAAGTGTTGAAATTTCATCTGAAAAACCTATCTGAATGCACAGCATAATCCAACAGGGCTTTTTCAATGCATCTGCACTAAGAAACAAGGTGAATTGCTCTCCTCTCCCACTCTCCCCCTACATGTCAGCTAATAGAGAAACCTATTCAGAGCCTAAATGTCAACCTGGACAAAGCAGGTTTTGTGTTATCATACCATCATGTGTCAGTTTTTCACAGTGAGGACAATTCCCTAAAAATTAATGTCAAAAAGATTAAAACAAGCCATTATTACCCAACATCAGAGCAGGAAATGACAGGGGAAAAATAGACTGAAAATATTTTCAACCATACTGAAAAACTAAGGAGGATGAACAAGGTAGACATCATATGGAATCACAAATTTAAATCCACAGACCACTGATAAGCAGTGAAAAATTTTACACTAGTCAATGGTACCCTGCTTCGGAGATACGTGACAAAAGGACGTGGGCATCATGAACATACCACTGTGGCCAACGGCTGAGGAGAGGAGATTAATGAATATTACAATCACAGAATGGCTGAAGTTGAATGGAGCCTAGTGGCTGGTTCTCTCATCCAGTTCTTCTACTCAGGCAGGCCACCTAGAGTAGCCTGCCCAGGACTGTGCCCAGGCAGCTTTTGAATCTCTCCAAGGTCAGAGACTCCACAACCTCTCTGGGCAACCTGTGCCAGTGCCTGCTCCCACTGAGCTTGACTCATTACCTTTCCAGGTGGCCATCTCTTCAGGACCTTTTGGCTCTTTCTCAGCAGCTGCAGGCCTAGCAGTGCTGCAAGTCTGGGGTGAAATCTTGCTCCATTAGAAAACATGGCAACTCTGTATTTGACTCATCATGTGCAGACTATGGCTTCTTACTGGCTGCCAACCTTGAAAACCTTAATTACTGCTTTTAAAAATATGTCCCACACAAAGATTGACAAGATATTAACGAACAGCCCAGCAGAGATTTTTTTCAAATATTCACGATTACCCACCAACACAGGGTATATGGGATCTCCAACACAGCAGTAGAGACACTGGGTATCAGAATCTGCCCTTTTTGCTCACTGAAGTGCTCCTGGTAACATCCCAACCAGGTACTCTGCTAGCACATGACTGCTGGGAAAACAGCATCAGAGTCCTGATGCAGGGGGTGGGAGGGCTGAGAACTTGTTTTTCCATCAGATCCATTACTTCATCCAGCTCAGCCCATAGCCATGCAAACAGGTCCCTGAGAATGAGGAGTCTGGACAAAGTAGTGTAGAGAGGAGGGAGGGGCACTGCTACAAAGAAAGCAATCTACAGACCAGAATCCAGGGTCTCACAAGAAATAAATACTGCAGAAATACATTAAAATACACCTTCTCTCTGACCCTTCAGGACTTCACAGATCTACAAGTGAGCAATGAGCACACATGCACATATGCCATCCTTTTTAATCCACTGCAATCTTTGGAGTAATATTTAAGTATTTAAACAAATATTCAAGTTATAATCAGAGCAAGAGGTTTTCAGTGCTTGTGATAGACTAGTAGTTGGCTTGTTCTGACAGTTTGTTTCCCACCTCCCCCCCTTTCTTTTTTAAACCACCATTTTTCTAGCAAACTCAGATTTTATCTTCAATGTGGCTACTTTTGGAAGGGTCCAATCATGCCATTAAAATACTCATCAATTCCTTCTTCCCCATTTAACTTTTCTTATAAGTAAAGCAACAGGTGAGACTAAAAGATGGAGTTAAATCAGAGCAGGGTATTTTTACCACCCAAAATGCACAAGCTTGTGGAAATAACTGCCTCACAGCAAAAAAATAAATTCAACAATACAAAAGAGGTATGTTGAAATAATATCCTTTGGGAAAGGGCATTTATAACTAAGAAATACAAGAAACACATGAGAAGGAAAAGGAACAGAAATAATAATTTCAGATTTTGTTATTATACTGCCTTACATCCCATGTGTTTAGGGTTAATTTCTTTACGCCTCTCACACTTCTCCACTCAGCTGTTTCGCACAAGTAAATGGGCTGATTTTATAAGCTGTCTAATATGCTTCACCAGGAGCACAGCAAGATCCTAATTTTAAGTTCCTGTCACAGAGGAAAAACACCAAAGCAACCATAGTATATGCAAGAGTAACAGAAAAGCAACTCAGCAAATAACATCTTCAAAAACAAGTTGCAGACAACAGGGAATGTTACCATGGGGTTTGGTACTTTGACTCTTCCTCTTCTGTTGAGCACATGGATTCAGATTAGCCATTTGCAATAGAGATTTAGAAATTGAAAGTGTCTGAGCTTATAGTGAAGTGCTTTTAAGGGCATGTTTTAAAGGGGGCTGGGAATTAAAGAAATAAGCAAACACCATTTGGTTTGGGCCACAACTCTACCACTGAGCTAGCAGCATCCTATCTGGAATAACTTCCAGTTAGGCAGACAGAGCTCAAATCCAGAGCACTTCTGATTTAGTCTTCCAGAAACAGAAAGCTGCATCTCTTCTAAGGCCTGTCAGGAAGCAGCACATCGGGAAATCTGCAGCCTTGCACAGTGCAAAGCCTCTGCCTTAAGTGATGGAAGAGGCTCTTGTCTAGTAAGCCATGAATTCAAAGCACATACAGTAAGTAAGCATACATAAGAAATAGTGGTTATTAAATGTCATCTTCATATCAAAGTATAAATTGCACACATTCTCCATTATGCGGTTTAGTCACTAAGAAGGATTAGGTGGTACATCAAAATGGGCCTTTGGTGCATGTGCAATAATAGCACCATTAAGTTTACATTTGGCACATAACATACTTTTGTTTCTCAGAGGAGCTCTTTCCAGTGGTGCTGACTATTTGTTAAAAAATGCTATCACATTTCCTTCACCATACAGTTGCAGGAAGATGAAAAAGTCCCTTTGTCAGAGGGTTTCCAATTTCTTAACTCTTAAATCATAAGGGACGGAGATGAAGTGAAGTTAATCACAGAAAACAGAAGAATCTTCCTGAATTTGCAGTAACAAAACACCCTAAAACCACCCATCATGTAGTAATCCATATAATCACCTTACCTTCAAAAATGCTACCAGACCCTACAATATAATCTCCTCTGAAATAATAAGTCTGACAAATCTTCTAAAACTCATTCTTTTCAGTATACCTTTCTAAGTAGTTTCGATTTCTTCATATTAGTAGTGCATGCTACTCAAACACCATGCACACATTCATTTTTTTATTTGTAGCATGATAAACATTATTTTCAAAACATCTGTGCTATTTCAGAATGCTGTACTTTCCTTGAAGACACAACACCACTCATCTGTCACATTTTCAGACTGAGACTGGAAGTGGAAAAAGGGGAAAAAGAATTACAGGATTTCAAGATACTGGGAAGAAAATCCGGACATCCTGCAATCAAAACACACTGGTGAGATGGGGAAAGCCTGAAGTGGTTGAAGTTTACCTTTTCAAGTTCAGTACTCATGAGATCTCTTCCGAAATACACATGGAAAAGGAAATCTGATTGTGTTTTTTTCCAGAGTTTTTGAGCCTTCCCCATCACCCACCCCTCTATGGCTAATGCTAGAGCAACATTCCCATGGCTCTCCCTCTTCCCTTCATTTCTTTTTGCTATCAGCAAAAACAAACCTCCACTGTAATTTCCACTACGCCAGCCATGCTCTGTATTAACAACTAATCAACTTCCATTTTCCCAGCAATTACTTCTTTCTCATTTCTGCTATTCATCTGCATATGTATTTCCCTCTGGGATTTCTAAGAAATCTTTCTGGAGGAAGACAAAGGACTAAGAAACTTTGTCAGAGACTTGACTACAGTGAAGGTGGATAGATAGTCAAGTAGTATATCCAGAACTGAGCAGGAGAAACAGGCTGCTTCCATATTAGTGCATCCTTTTCAAAAGGCAGCTCCCTCTCCTGTCCTTCCAAACAGTCTCCTCAAGCAATGAACCCTATTTTATTCCCCCAGAATATTCTCTAAAGAGAAACCCCAGAAATGCCCATTTATAACTGACACAAAGCACAGAATATAAAAGTAACCCTCAGGAAAGCCATATTGTATAAAAGCAAGCTCCAGAATTATGCTGCATCACCTAATCTTTCTCTGAAAAGAACTCCAGAGTGAACATGAACAGACTAAATTTTGTAGTCTCTCCAATTCTCCCACTGCAGATAAAACATACTTGCAAGCTGGGGACACTGTGTCTGAAAGTCAATACCTGGATTCAAAAGTGAAGCATTTATTTTAACCAAAAAACCTTATACTCTTAGACGCAGCAAACATGACTGATTTTGTACTAACAATTTGTACACATTTAAAGAAGTGGGGGTTTTGATGTTTGCTAGGAAATTAATAAGACACGCAAAATGTACATATATGCCAAAGTATACTATTACCAACTTTAAAGGTTTTTTTACTGAACAGTACAATGGTTCCTCTTTACATCTGAAGCTGCCCCAGGTATCCAAACTTACTCTACAAGCTTGAGGAAATGAAAGCTGCAACACTGTAAAAAATGCAGGTGTTTCCAGGATTGCCCTACAGCACATGTCCTGGAAGGAACTCAAAGCCAGTTAAATCACTTCTCTACCTCCTAGATAAAAAACACAAAACATTTCCTGTGCCTGCTGGGCTACAGTAGTGAGAAGAAGGAAGGAACTCCTTTATAACTGGAGGAAACACAAGGCAAGCCTGTCAAACACACAGCAATGAAACCACCTCGCTTTATTTTGGAAGTTAAAGAAATCAATGCCGCAACATTATTTTTATTACCAAGAGCAGGTATCATTAAGGGGGGCGGGAGTCAACTTATTTTAATGCAACACTTGGCAAAGTACAGCAAGTAAATCCTTATGAAAAGAATGCAAAATAGAGGTAATAGATTTTGTTATAATGAACAATCTTGTCACTCCAAACAGGAAGCCAATCTGTCAACAGTTCAGTTTAAGTATTTTGAAAAGTATGCATTTCCCCACAATAAAGGGTGGTAACAAAACAAACAAACCTCTTTTCCACTTGTATTAAAGTCACATAACTCAAATAACTGCTGCAGGCAAATTTTACCTCCCCATGCATTTTTATTTGTCAGTTAAGGGTCAAAAGACAGTTAGAAAATAAAGAAAAGCTTGGTACAATTTGGGGGAGAGAGGAGACTGCAAGCATGACTGGAAACAGGGTAAGTGGATGGATATGAAAGTTTAATGCTAGTACCCCAGAATAAAAAGCAGCTGTGTTTGACTTGGAACATCCTTCCCCTCCCTTTATCCTTCCCATCAGAACTTAAGGTATAGGGAATATATACTTAAAAGCAACACTTCCCTTTGTTTTGTTTCATTTTAAAAAATAATCTTTAATGCCTTTTCAGAACACATATTTGCACTAGCAGTGATCAGTCACAGTAACTTAGCTCAAGCTTTGCCTGCTCTGAGAAGTGGTGTGGTCTCTGCGTACTCAGGCAAAGAGCTGCTCTGTGCCCTATATGTAACTAGGGTTGTGTTTTAGGTGGAAAGAAAAGTATGGATTTACATATGATGTTTGGAATCTAGATCTGCAAATGGCTGTCCTCACTAAAAATATCTGTTATAACACCAGCTGGGGGAAAATGAATTTGTTATTTACATTCAGACACTATTTGCTACTCCTGCTGCAATAACATACCACAAGATGAAATACAGCAATAATCAGATCTACTGCTAATACACAGGAGGTGGCACTGTGAAGGGCTACATTATTTACCAACAATGAAAGAATAATTAAACACTATGTATAACTCAAGTTTTGTAAATATTTTCAGTCCCTTACATCAACCTCATTGTTTTAAATGCTTTGCTAGACAAATGCCTGATGGAATAAAATAGTTGAAGGGACCTACAGCGATCATCTAATCCAACTGCCTGACCACTTCAGACCAAAAGTTAAAGCATGTTGCTAAGGGCATTGTTCAAATGCCCCTTAAACACTGACTGGTTTGGGGTGTCGATCACCTCTCTTCAGGAAGCCTGTTCCAGTGTTTGTCCACCCTCTTGGTAAAGAAATGCTTCATCATGTCCATCCTAAACCTCCCCTGGCACAGCTTTGAACCATCCCCCACACATCCTGTCACTAGACACCAGGGAGAGGAGCTCAGCATCTCCTTCTCCACTTCCCCTCCTCAGGAAGCTGCAGAGAGCAATGGGGTCACCCCTCAGCCTCCTTTTCTCCAAACTAGACAAGTCTGAAGTCCCCAACTGCTGCTCATAGGAATAATAGGATTATACATACGATTTCTTAAAAAAAATAAGTTGTTGCCCTAAATGACAATATGGTTCCCTACAAAGACTGGAAACAGAATAGCACCCCAGGAAAAAAGAAGGCTGAAATAGATACTAATTCATTAATTAAAAGCAAGAGCTTTAGTTCACCAGACTGCTGTCACTATGTTTCACCTCTAAAGAAGAGCATTGGTTCTTCAATTTTTCATTTATGCACACAGTTTCATTTCATGCAATACAGAGCTGCCTCTTCAAGAGATACCCTACACAAGGTGGCTACGGAAACCAGTCACCAGTTATGTCCAGCTTGACACTGTTGATGCCAATAATAGAAATAAAGTGCACGTGGTATAAACTTAAGTATCAGGACTTCACTCTCACAGATATATCCATGAATAAAGCACTCTCTCCAAACGCGACGTTCCCTCTTTGTTGCGGTCCAGAAAGGAAATACATAAACTGCATCTATTCTCAGCACGACAGCTCTGCAGGTTTCTGTACAGACCTGCAGTGAAAGGTAGTTTTAATTACATTCTGCCTGGCGTGGGAAAAAATACTGCTTTCCAATCTCAGTTACTTCCAGTAATTCTCATTAGATTTCACAGCTCTGCTCACCTCAAATAATTCAAAAATATAATTGGCCAAAAAGTATTCCTACATTCCTCATTCATCAGAACCATGAATGTTATTAAATACCCCCAAGAAAATACATTTAAATGATCCTCTTATTAGGTAATAGGATTACCAGCAGCTCCTAAACCAGCCTATTTTGCCAATGGCTCTATTTCAAAGTTATTCTGAGGCACGCTTCGTTTTTAACTTCCAAAAAGTGGTATTTTAAACCTCCATTTGACCTAAAATGAAAGACAGCCATGCAAGAGTTAACGCAGGTCCTCTCTACTGTGTCCTAGGTATGAGTTCAGCATGAGCTAACTCAGTAATACCACTCCTTCCAGATAGCACACACCATCAGAGAGAAATAATACTGTACCTTCCCCACCACCAGCTTCAGATTCCTGCTTATCTGGTTCTGTTAGAGCCCAGTTACCGATTCAGAAGATGGTAAGATCTACTACAGAGAGATCTTGTTTCGTGACACTGACTCTTCTTTTTGCCATTCTCTGTTCATACCTCCCCAGGGCGAAGCCAAGACAGTTTGTAAGAGAACTCTGCCTTCAGAGAGCTGGATGATGAAAATTCCCAGAGAAAGGACAGCTTTTGCTAGATCACACTGTGCCATTAAAACAGTTCTAGCATATATGACTAGCATAACATCCTTTACTACAGTCAAAATGGTTTTGGATTTGGATGAAGGACGTAAGGCTAAAAAGGAACAGGCAAGGAAATACTCAAAAGGAGAGAGTACCGAAAGTTTATGGTTTTCCTTTTTCTGTTCATTGGTCACATCAGCAGCCTTGAACCCTGTAGGTGGGCTCTCTAGGAGTCATCAAACTACACAAGACATTAGTCTGCCTCTTTTTTGTCAAGATAGTTTTTGTATTTACCATTCTAGTCCAAATAGAAGGTTACGCTTGGATAAGGAAGCCCTCATCATTCTTGAGCATACAGATCATGCCTCATCAGAAAACTTCCCTCTAAGAATCAGCGGTGTTCTCTGGCAACTTGAGTCATACTTGGAAGTATGGTACTTTCAGCTCTTTCTTCAAGATGCTGCTCCTGACCATTGCAAAGAGAGAATATCTTATATGGGAATGTACAGTCACATATGATAAGAGGCCCCAGTGCATGTGAGTCACTTTTTTTTTTCCTCTGCCTTGCCTTGTTTTTCCAGGAGAAAAACACTCACCCACCATATTGCAGTAGTGCAGACAAAAGTGGGTGTATTCTTGAGATGGAGCTACATTTTCCCTGCCAGTGATCAGGAGCAGGTTTCCCTGGACAGCTCAACACAATTTCAAGAGACAAAAAGATCCATGAGAGGAAGATTTACTAGGTAATTAGACCAACAATTTCTAGAACACTGATGAGAGTTCTCATCTAGCTCCCTGCGGATACCACATCACTTGAAAAGGAATCACTTAAAATACCTAGTTTTCAGATTTGCAGGGAAGATCAGCAATTCAAACACAGAAATGTTATTCTCTCCATTCTTACGCAAGTATTGGATTTAATATATTAATATGCTCCTGATGTTTTTTAATGACTGTCTTTGCTCTTTCCATCCCTCATTTTATCACTAAGTTTATTTGGTTATTTTTTTTTAACCTATAAGGCAAAAAAACAATTGCCTTTTATCTACTGGAAACTGGAAAAGTTGTTCACAAAAGAATTTTTGCTATGACTGCTAAAAATTAAATAGAACCTGCACACCTCCCTTCAAATGAAAGGCTGTTTTTCTATGTTCTGTCAGAGAAAATAAATCCTTCACTTCCAGGGCAATGGACGACAAGAGACCAACCAGCAAAGCCACATATGAAATAGTTTATCACTGAGAAAATAACATCTCTTCACTAAGGTCTGCTGTGCCCCATATATTTAGAATGTATAACAAGAACACAAAACTTCAGTTTCTGTACAACTGCTAAGTGGACAGTCAGGTTTCTGGATGGTTCTGCTAACTGGCAGCAGTCCCTCAGTACCAGATCACTTTTCAATTTCAGCACAGAATTGGCTTTAACAGGCGAGATTTACCCTGCAGGCAAAGGATAGCTGAAACTTTAACTCCCTGCATTCATTTCTGCTATAGCTTGGCCACAGAAGGAAGCGCATCCTGAAGAAGGTTAATTCATACTGATCACACATTGAAGCGAGACTGCTCTTGACTGGGCTGTGTAACAGTGGATGTAAATCAAGATGAAAATGCAGCCTACACCCTGCCTCACTCTTGGGACAGACTAGTGGGAGCCACTTACATCACATGGCTTGGCTCATGTCAGACACAAGCATAGCAAGAGGTGATGATTTTGTGGAAGACTGCAGTCAGATGAAAATTGCTGGTAATGCTGCAACTCCACAAGTCTGCTGCTTGTGTACAGATAGAGCTACTTCTGTGCCCGAATCGAAAAACCAAACTGAATTCTGAATCTATGCCATGTTCTTGCCATTAAAGTTCAAACAGACAAGAACACTGTATTCTTTAAAGGCAATGAAACCCAAATTTGCAGAGCGCAGGAGGTGGACCGTGATGCTCTACGTGCAATAAATAATCAAATGAAGTTACATGCTGAAAATGCTACTGAAACAGTAGAAAATGCAGGTTTCATTTCATAACACAATGAATGCCCTCAGAAGAGTAAAGTGCTTGCTTTTTAGGTGATCAAGAGAAAATACAGGACCATAGAAAGGAAACATGGCATTCAAAAATCTGCACCCTACAGAACAGGCAACTATTTCAAAATATATGCTTGAAAATACTATAATGTCAACCCTGCTCTCCATGCAGTGTGCAGTGAGGTACTGGACCGTATATAGCTTCTATTCAGAGAAGAGATACCTGACAAAAAGAATGGTTATCTATGCATAACAGTCTCCTGGAGATATCTTTTGTGTACTTTTTTTTGGTTAGCAAATTATTTTAAATGGTCCTTATGTATCGAGACATTTCTATTACCAGTCCCCTTCCCTGCACCCTCCAAAAAGCCTCAAATCATTGCTTGTACTCTTTGCAGAGTAAAATTCCATGCTTGTCTTCCCCCAGCATCTGAAAAATGATGCTGATCTTTCTGGAATATAACATTTTGCTCTTCTGCCAAGAAGGAAGCCATCAACCACCAGTCAGTATTTCAGCTTCCCTTGGCTTGTTCACCAACTCGAGGCTGGTACCTCGCCATCTCAATTTCACTCTTGAAAGATGTTTCATCTGTGAAGTACTACAGACATTCCACTGCTGCAGACAACTAGCTGCAATTTATGGATAGAAAAGACAAGCTATTTTGTGAAGAAATAATGTCTTTTTAATGTTCTACTCATTCTTGCCTTCAATACTAGGTGAAGATAAAACATCCTTCTCCACTTGGCAGCACTTGTTTTCTTCACAGCACCTTTGCCTCGGTTTTTAACCAGGGTGGGAATACAGAACATGGAGACAAAAGAAAAATAACAGTAAGTATGTAGAAATGGAAAGTGCACAATATTGCAAAAGGAAAACAGAGTCCTATCTGTGCAAGAACACTGGAGGAACCAGCACATCATTTTTATTGAAGTCCTAGTAAGAGATTGTGAGAAATTTACATTGCTAGTTCAGTGCCTCCTTTCAACAGGAGATAATTCAAGCAACTTCAGATCCACATGCTTCAACATATGGACTCAACACATGTACAGCAAGTACAGGTCAGAAACAATTCTCAGGGAAAGATGACACACAGAGTAAGCAACAGCATCAGAATGGTAAATCACTCCAAACAAATTTTTGATGCAATTACTGATGGTGAAAAGGAAAACACAGGATACTTCATCCATGCAGTGGAATTATTAGTTCAGGTGGGGATCAGTACAGGTATTACAGGAATGCTAAAGAACCTGAAGGGAAGACAAATCAGGTTATCTTTGAAAGACAAAACACTGGGCTGATATTAGGGGGGCAGCATACTCCACTGTGGCTTCAGTTCAGGGAGAATATCTTAAATCCATGTAGTGAGTGGTCTGGCAGGGTACATCACTATGTTAGCCACAGCAAGGTTTCCATCAGACTGAATTACAACAGCGTGGTAAGGAAGAAATAAAAAATGCCATTAACTCTGTGACCAACTGTGTGAAAACACAGGTTTTAGACTTGATGATACAGGACATTCTCTGGGCTTCAACCTCCTCCACTTCAATTTTAAAAATGTCTTCTGTTACCCTGTTTTTTATAGGTCTGATCCTCAAATGTACAAAGACTCATTTACTCTGCTCTGGCAGTGTAAAAGAATCCTGAAGGTCAGATTTGATGATCTTTTAAGCCACACAAAGTATAACAAGATGACTTTAAAGAAATTAATGAAAAATCAATTCACTCTGTATTTACTTACACCTTTTATCTTCATCTTGCAAGCTTAATTCAGCTCTTTTCCTTTCCATCTGAGCTTTTCAAATTTTATATTTTCTCCACTACTGAGAAACTGCAGATGACAAAATACCTATTCTGAGTCCAAAAAAATAGTACGGTTAGAACACGCTAACAGATGCTTAACTTGAAGCATGCATGTAAGCCGCCCTGCTGACCTTGATATTCTCATGTCTAATGTGCTTTGTTGAACTGCACCTACAAAGAATGGCTATCATATTTCCTTACTGCAAAAAAACCTAAACCCTACCTTGCTCTTCAGCTCAGCCTGCATTGGAATGAATTCTGGCCTGCTGCCCTGCACTGTGCTGCCATGCTCCACTGCTAACATATACTTATTTCAATAAATGTCGGATTATCATTGCTCTCAAGGAAGACAGTAATACCTGCCTATAGTATTTCTAGATCTCTTTTTACATTACTCTGTCGCCTTTTTAGAATGCGGAACCAAGTTTGTGTACTACTTCATTAATCTGTTGTCCAACTCGTGTCATTTTGTCTTTTCAGCAAGGCTGACAGAGCAGCACAAACCCCAAGAAAAAGACATGAAATCAATTGCTCTACCTGGTGCCGTTATCACAGCCAACCTTCTTTCCTAAAGTGGTTTACACATGCATTGTATAATGGTGGGGCAGCACAATAATAGTAACAGTTGTTCTATCTAAAGCGCTCAACATTCTATTGAAACAATAAGCATCTGTAAGTACTCAATGATGAAAATCTGGACTCTTCCTGCACTACACAGAGAGCCAAATCTTCTTCTAGTCAGACAAGCTAGGACAAGCTCTTCTTTCAATTTCCACATGATAAAGACTTGATTCTGTCAGGCAGTTTTCACTCCAAACCTCTCTAACCTCTCTTTGTTTGCCAAGCAGGGAGAGGTGTAATTCAACCCTCTGGAGACCACTGCAGCAGGAAAACAGGAAAAGAAATAAAGATTTGTTTCAGATATAACTCTCTCAAAGTACACAGAAACATAGAAAGAAGCCATTGTAAAGAGAAGTATGAGGTGCAGGGGAAAGAAACAAAATGGGACAGAGCCAGAGCTGGTCCAGGACAAGAGAAAGAAGGGTTACAGACACGTATTATTTTACTAACAAGAGAGGCATTAGGAATCCTCCAGGTGAATTAAGGTGTACAGGTATTTCCTTGGTGTGCAGCAAACGTTGCTGAATGCCACCAGCATTTATACAAACAAAATAAAATATTAAAAATCATGACAGCTGCAAAGACTGAAGGAATATGAGCAGTAACAGTGCTGCAACCTGCAGCATACACCTGTGTTTATGCAAAAGACAAATGCCAGCAAATTAATTCATACTGATGTCATTCCTCAATTTGTTAAAAAAAACCCAAAAAAAACAGAACAAAAACCACTAAACTTCGATTGCTTCAACAGTATTAAAAATAGCATGGCAGGATCAAAAGAATTAGGGACAATAAATCAGGCAGGAAAGAATGAAAAGGAAAGCAATTGAAAAAAGCTAATCCTTGAAGAAGAAAGTACCTTTGGCCACACATAGAAACCTCTCCTTATTTCTGCCAAAGGCAGTGCCAATCCAAACCTCTACTGTAAAAGTCTAGGTTAGCTCAATGACCTGGAAGAGTTTAACCAGAGGGCTGACTGTAAGGAAAGAGGCTGACAAAGGTGTCTCAAACTTCTGAACTCTGGTGTATTTACATGAGCACTTTATTCTAGATCCGGCGAGGGCTTTCAAAGTGATCTGTATCATCCTGACTTACTGCAGTTTTGTGCATACTCTGCATCATTCCTGGACTGCAGCACATGCAAGTCTTTCAGAAAATCCACAAAAGGATGCACTCCCAAACAAAAAAAAAACCAAAATAACTTTAAAAAACTCACCCTACTTAATTATTGTCCAGAGAGTCAGTAAAGGCTTCTAAGGCTTTGTACTTCCAAAGCAGGGAACTGAACCTAACTGCTGATTAAGCCTATTTGGCAACACAGAAATTCAGTATACTAAAAACCTAACTCGAAAAAAGCATATATAACAGAGGAAAAGGAAAGAAGATGAAGGATGAAGGAACATGAATTAGGCAAAAAGGTACACAAAACAGATTCCAATCATGTAAATTTTGCTGCCGCCACTTCTATAATGCACTTCCCTAAGACTATGAATTTGGTTTAGTTAGAACAAAGCTACAGGCTAACAGTCAATTTTTTAATCAGGAACCTTCCCACCAGCAGTTTACATGTGTTTCCCAGAGCAGAGATATTAACAAGAAGCACCAATCTTGGATAAGCACTGCTAACGGCTGTAACTAACGAAAACATCATTTGCAACATTTGGTGTTTGTCCTTGGTAGGTGGAGAAATTTTAATTTAAGAAATCTAATTGCCAAAGCACTTCACTAACAATTACTTAACTTTATATACCTTATTCATACTGAATAACTGTATTTTGAATAGATCTTGAACAACTCATGGCCAAACTGAAGCATTCCAGTATCATTCGCTTTCAAAAGTTTGGTAAATATTATTTAGACTGAAAGTTTGTTGGTGTGCACTTGCACGGTCTCCTTAATCTTCCACTGTTTCCACACCTGGTGACACATTCTGCTGTGTAACTGGTACTTCAAGGAAGTAAACCGGAACAAATACTTCCTACTATGGCAATGAAGTATCCAACCTTCAGCTGTAACCTGGTTAAGAAGTTCTTTGGAGGTTTTGCAAATGAAAGTTTCCAGAAACTTATAGTTTAGTCAAACTGAGGTGGACTTCCATAGAGAGAGCCAAAGGCACAACTCTGAACCCGGCACAAACACCTGCCAAACATCAAGTGCCTGCTCCAACCATGAATATACTGAAACAATTCAACAGAAATATTTGGTTTCAGACACTGAGAAAACTACTTGGTTCTTACTTTGTTGTCACTAAATCTTTTCTACCCCTGGAACTTTTCAAAACCTGACTGGACATGGTCCTGGGCAATCTGCTCCAGCTGACCTTGCTTTGAGCAGAAGGATTGGACTAGACCATCTCCAGAGATCCCTTCCAATGTGAGTGTTTCTGCAATTCTGTGACATCAAACCAGTTTTTAGATCTCAGGTCTCCAAACTGTAAAGTATGAAAAAAACATAAATCTATTACTTTGGATGGTAGCTTAAACAAAATGTTACTTAAATCAACCTCAGACATTTCTGGTTCTCAGGCAGTTTAATTTCTATGTTAAACCCAAAGGCAAGTGACGACTAAGAAGGAAGAAATGAGATCAAGCAGTTGTTGGACTAAATCATTTCAGCACTTCTATTTAAGCAAACTTGTTTGAACAGACCCATAGCAAATTCTTATTTCAACAGCATGGCCTGACGACATGTCCTTACTTCAGCTATCAACTAAGCAAACGAGGACAAGGGTCGAAAATCAGAAAAACAGTAAGAACACCGCGGCAACAAAAGACAGCCTCAAACAGAGAAGATATTTTTCAGAAGTGTTTTAAAGAAGACATCTTTGTAGATCACACATTATGTTGGCATGAATCTGGTACAGCAGCCCCATGCCAAACAATGTCTTTTACATGCTCATGATGTTCTCAGAAGGACCACCTTGAGCAAGAGTTAGCTCGCATAGGTCTGATTAAAAATCTGACTCCAACTGTCTTGTAGCAAGAATTCAAATTGACTGGTTTGTGCAGCAAGGCTAAAATATCTACAGCAAGGGGAGACAAAAAAACCTCCACTCTGTACAAACCTTCCTAGACTTAACTCTTCTGAATCCCTGTGAAGCAAGTTTACCAGGCAGAATACATGATGCAGAGAATCCTTTTAACACAGGGAAAAGGAGGAGTGACCTCTTGGTAAAAGTATGCCACTATATAGAAAGCAGCACAAGCTACACTGACAGAAAACCACAAGCAGTAGCACCACCCTCGGTCCTGTGAGCTGGACCTAGAAAAGAATTCTCTTTCAGTAGCCTTGATGGTACCTGAGGTACCTCAGAGGACAACTTGGTTCTCAGGTCAGGACGGTCTTTGACACACTGGTAACTATATATTAACCAGTTCCACCTCAAGTGCAAATACACTGGTTCCTGTCTCCCACAGTCGGGTTCTCTTCTTAGCATCATGGAATGGTTTGGGTTGGAAAGGACATTAAGATCATCCAGTTCCAACCCCCCTGCCATAGGCAGAGACACCTCACCATAGATCATGTCACTCAAGGCTCTGCCCAACCTGGCCTTGAATACTGCCAGGGATGGAGCATTTACCACTTCCTTGGGCAACCCATTCCAGTGGCTTACCATGCTCACAGTAAAGAACTTCTTTATATCCAACTTAAATCTCTCCTGTTTCAGTTTGAACCCATTACCCCTTGTCCTGTCACTATGGTCCCTGATGAAGAGGCCCTCTCCAGCATCCTTATAGGCCCCCTGCAGATATTGGAAGGCTCTTCTCTTGCACCAGAAAAAGCCACAGGTGGTTCCCTCTGTTTTCTGCATCATTGTATACATCCATTATGAATGACCCTATAGAGCCATTAGATCCCTCTCTTATTAATCCTAAAAAACAGAACAGACATGGAAAAGTCACAGTAATAGACAGGAAACTGCATTTCCTTGGGACCTCTCATGGAGAAAGAGGGAGTAGAGGGACATTTTAGAAGCATACTTGTTAACTACTAAATTATTCTGGCTGTGATGCCAAAAATCCAAAGATTATTAGCTAAAGTACTAGCTCTGAAACTCTGGAAAATGTTAAAGACTTATTAGGGCAGGAAGAATGCCAGGAAATAAAATTTCTGGTAAGTAGTTGCACAGCATGACATTTTCCTTACCCATTAAATGCAGTACTTAAAATCCTCAGTTTTATTTATATTTGCTCTATACAAAGGAGTAGATGCTTTCCTTAAAGTAAAATGTGTTATCTTCATTAGCATAAAAAATTGGTTTTAACATTATAGCGGTTTTTGTTTAGATAAGTGTTAACCACCTTCACTGCCACAATGCCAAGCGAAAGCTAGGTACGTTTCTTAAATGCTTACCTAACTTGTAGCTGGCACTGTGAAGGAAAATGCAATAGAAATGACTAAAATTCACAGCAGTCAACTATACCAAAAATGATAGCTGTTCTTCATGCACACTAACAAGTTACCATTACATTCTGCATTTATGTCATCTTTGAGGAGTTGAAAGATCATACCTTATGTAATGGCACAGTCTTTGCCCTTCATTACAGCTAAAACTCTCTAGAAAAATCTTATGAACTACTGCAGAAGTGAGATATGTAATTTTTTAAGCATAGAATATGTTTCTTCCAAGGTCAGATATAGCTTGAGAAAACAGCAACATCATCCACATTCAGGAGTAATTTTTTTGAGGGCTCAAATCACAAATATTTAGACAATCTTTCATGTCCAGCTTCTGCAGGGGCAAAGTATTTTCCAGGTCAGATAACAGTGTAAAACAGAAAATTCAATATCCCAGTTTTAAAAGTGTTTCCGAAATAACTACATGTAAAATGTGAAAAGTTGCACGATTTTGAGCCAGAGGAGGTGTATCCATTACTACACTGTCCCCAGTTATGATAAGTTTTAATATGAAGATAGCCACTTGCACATTTAGGCTTTTTTACATTGAGAAAGAAGAGATGAAAAATTTTCTCCATATAAGCATGAAAAAAACCCAAAGAGATGACATACTGCATTCAAAATTACATGCTGGACAGAAGCAGAATGACTGACATATTCACATTATGGACCCAGAGGCTTTCTGGTATGGGCAAAGTTAAATAACTGAGGTTAAACTCCAGATGGCTGTATTTCAAATTAGCCTGTTGGCATTGTATATATAAAACATAGTACACAGCAGACGTCAATCATTACTGCAGAGGCTCATTTTGTGAACTGAAGTTCACACTGCTTTTAACAAACGTGAGTCTCAATGTGGCTAAAAGGAGACTTCATCTATCCAGCTTTCAAGCTGTACTGGGTGCAGCACTCAGAAGGTGCTCCTGAGGTGGCCTCTTAGAGAAAGGAGCAGGGGTCTACATATTTGCATCTGTTCATTCCCAAAAAGACTCTTCGTTCACCATTTTGACAGCACAGAATGTATTAATTCCTCTACTGGTTAATATCATTATTCAAGACAATACAGACTTCTTTGGATTGTCAAAAGACCACCAGCTTCCTATGCTCAATGGCTCCTTTCTCTATTTTCAGGAGCATGGAGAAGTATTTCTTTCTACTAGAAACAGAGAACAAAGACAAAGCCAATACTTGTCTAAAATGGTATTTTTCTGAAATTTCAAGATAACAGTACTGTCTAGTGATTCTAATTAAACCCTGCTACTTTGTTTTGATGAGCATATTATTTACAGCATGCAATTCACAAATCTTAGGCAAGCCCTGTATTGTTTTCTTCCAGCTTGTCAGGTCTGCCTGCCTTTTCCATGTGTCAGCAAGTAAAATGGTTTCTGGAAGGCAAAAGACACACATAATTTTTAGAGGTGTCTCATCTGGAAACAAGGTGTATCGAATAGAAAGGTGAAAAGAAATATGGAGAAGAAATGCAGGGAATAGTCTCAGGGTCCTCCTGCCATTTCTAACAAAGCTAAGTCTGTGAAAACAATAAAGACACTGCAGAGAACTGAGTAAGGTACAGGCAGAGAGACCTGGTGACATGAACTTTGCTGTCAGTTTGCTCCTTATTTGAAGCCAATCACTCATATCTTCCAAGGTATGGACTTCACCATTATGGTCAAATGCTTCCAAGTTTAATTACTGCGCGTATAACTTTTTAGTAACTACTGATTTCTAGAGAGCTTTTACAAACTGACTTAGGAGAGCTTTTAGAAACTTGCTTGAAATAACTGTATAAATTATAATTGACCTGAGGTTTTAATAAGGGAAGTTTCAGTTGATTTGTGGAGGCAGATTATTACATATATGGGTCAATTAAATACCAACACCATTTTATTTCTACTTCTAAAGTCTTCACGCAGACGTCACTGCCCTATGTTCTGTAGAGCCTAGGGCATCCCTCCCACACACCCAAGCTGTCCTAACTCTCTAAGCCGCAGCTATATAAATTGCCATTTCCAAAGGAATATGCTTTGGGTTATGAAAACAATTTCCCAGTGAAACGTTAAAAGGACACTGTTAAAAAACAGCTTGCTCACTAACACAGTCCTCTTCAACCAACCATACATCTACCTATACATGTATAAAAGGAAGGGAAAATGGAAACGGAAAGAGTTAACTCACAGGCTCTCTTTCACACCCTCAAAGTGTTTTGTGTTCCTTTTATCTACTTGATAAAAACAAATCAACCTCCTCACAGTTATTTTATAAAGCAGTTCTTGTCCACTGAGATAGCTTGTGCTTCTTACTACTAATTTAAGCCCTAACTCTACCACCTGCCTCTTGCATCAGCCCTCAAAGATCAAACTTAGCTGACTTAATCATTGAATTTCTGCTGCCACAAGTCATCTTTCAAGTTGTTTAAAAGGACTAATATATGCAACAATGAAGAATACATGAGTCATGTGTGACCTAATAAGTTCTTAAAATTATGTGAATATTTTTATCACCCAAAGCAGCAGGATCTGTGGAATCAAACAAAGCAGCAGAGAAATAAGCTTATTATCCACAAAGAGGGAAGCCTAATCTGAAAACATTTCAGACTAATAAGGTATCAGAACACAGCCTGCTTTTGTTATAAAAAGGTAATTATTAGACTACAAGAATCACAACAGAGGATAAATCTTCTTTTGTCCAAGTTTGAGGCCTTTAAGGAGTTCCAAGGAGAAGTAAAATGACACCGATGTCTATGTGTCATATCTGTAACAAGTCTCACCTACATGATCTAAATTACCACTAAAAACTTATTCTACTCTGAACAAAAGATGTAGCTACCTTTGTGGGACAGGAATAGAAAAGCATAATAAGAAACAAAGATTTCTGATAGTTACTATTTATGAAAGATAATAGCATGGAACACATACATGCATACTATAGTCTACTGTTTTTTATTTCTGGTTCTCCAAGTGTTATGACACAACTGAGTATGATTTATCCATGTATTTCCAAAGCACCAAAAGAGTTTTGCTTGATTTATTTTAGAGCTTGCCAGATGTATGAAAATTTTCCATTAAGAATGTGGTATCAATTCAAAATTTTCTATGTTGGTGCAAGACCGACAACAGATTAACTATTATGTTAAAATTAGAATCTGCTCAATGCCACCAACCAAGTAAAGCACTTAATCATATAGTTTTTAAGCATAAGAACAGTCCCACTGCACTACAGGGAAAAGTTACAAAACATGATTAAATGGAACTAAATTAGGTAAAAATCACAAAGAAAAACAATTCTGAAAAATCTCTAAAGCCTACTAGAAACAAAGAGTCTTGGGAGACATGGATGGCTGAATCTTTGTTACCAGTTTCTCTTTCATGTATGAAACAAGTAAACAAAGAAACACCACTGCTGATGCATTTTCAAGGCATAGATGACTTCTTACCTCCCAATGAGGTCATGTTTTTTAAAACCACCTCCAAAATGATTACACAGAGCTTTAGCACAAGTCTTAATATAAAGTTCATTTTTGCTGTATTATAAACTTTGAAACTTCATGACAGTATGATAAACAGACAAAGTACAAATGACAAATTCAGTCTAATTTCAGAGAAAACTTCTATGGCCCCTAAAGAGTCCCTAGACAGTACACTCACAAGAGACCGAAAACAGCCCGGATACATAGTAAAATCCTTTTCCTCCCCTGAAAAGCAGTACTGCATGCAGGTACTGCATGCATGTGCTGCATGCATGTAAAGACAACCAGTAAAGACAATTCAGTATAGAACAATGTCCAAGGCTTCTTGTGTGCCCTTAAATTATCAGAGGTTCCTCCTACTGCTACTCTGAAGAACCACACCCCCAAAGTGGAAGACTGCACTGCAGTGACTTCTGGAGGCAGTGGGAGAAAGCTAAAGAGGAAAGAAACTCCTTGTTTCCATGTCCCTGAGCTGTGAGGCCCCATTTCTATGGAGAACACAGAGATTGACATCTTCAAGCCGGGAACTATGCTGGACAGACACTCAGGAAAGGCTGACTCACACAGACACAGCAGGTTTGAAGGACAAGTCCTGCCTTTTCATACCTGAACAGTTTCATAAATCACCATCAGGAATAGAGCTTAAAGTCATAAAAACTTAACCATCACATTTAAAGACATGCTCTCTACAGCCCAGAAATTGTAACCTAAATTTTTAAAGAGAACCCCCTCCCTGTGTTCCTTTGTCCATGAAGACAATAATAGAAAATGCAAATTAATGGGGCTGCCTGCTAATTACTCTGATGGGAAATACTGCTTTGACCTGCATTATTCATCTATACCCACGTATCATGCTTGTCTTAAAATAATAGCATGCAGGTGGAAAAAATAATTCAAACAAATAACTTGCTTTATAGAATCTGGAACAGGGCTTTATTTCTCTAGTCACAAGAGAGAGACTACAGCCACCGCCCTCAAGTCACGCATAGTAACCAGGCGCAGAACGGCACCCAGCAAGACCTTCACTGGCATGGTCTCCATCTTTACTCCAGAGATAGTGAACACTGCAGCCCTACTTCAGCAAGCAACATTTAAATGTCTGAATAAACCCCAACTGAACCTCAGGTCTTTCCTGTATCATAGCTAGAGTGACTCAGCATCTGGCAGGATCAAACCCTAAGGACACATGCAAGAGGAAATTAGCAATTTCCATTTAAATGCTAATACTTACTCTTCCCAGCGAAAATTGAAGTATAACAAGCACTCTCTTGTCACACAGAAACAGCCGTGATTGTTATTTAATGCTCACAACAAATAGTTAGAAAGCATGAAATGAAGCTAATAAATCTTCTGCTGAGCCTGACATTTTCAACAAACAAAAGTTCTCAAAGTTCTCAAAAACAGTTCAGTCTGGTTTTCTTCATCTTAAACTGAACTTCCCATGTTCTTTAGTCACAGATCCATCTACTGGCACCATACACTTAAACTAAAAACTGAAACACCCAGCTACTTGAACAAATTTAAGATTTTTTTTTAGCTCTACCTAAGCAATCTAAAATACATCTGTGCCCCCAGCATAAACCAAACTTTCTCAAACTTTAATTTCACAGAATTAAAAAGCCTGTGTAAAATACAACCAAGCAATACAGTTCCGTTTCAATCTTATATGCAGTATTTCTTTAAGTAGAGATATATGCACCAAGCCTCCACGTTCAGACTCCAAACAGTGCTATAAGCCAGCTGCAGAGGGACATCTAGAATATTTCTTGAGTCTCTTACAGGCTCAAACTATTCTTTGCAACCCATTCAATAAAGAAGAGGTCACAGATATTTACTTCAGGTTACCTTCCTCCACTGCCCTTCTGTCTTCAATTTACCATCCCTTTAATAGAAGAAATCGGGTGGATGGCCTCAGTGTCTGGACACCAGGCTCGTGTTAAGGCATCATAGGCAGCGTCACATCAGACCTGTGGCACTTGGCCTGTCAATACAGGACAGTCGAAGTGATGGTGTAAATTACATGATACTAAGTATAAGCTTCTTAAATCTCCTCATTCATCTCTGGACAGTTTCGTACAGTACAACAAAAAACTAACCCGTGGCCACATGAAAAGGAAACTTCATTTTAGGTTGCTGAATCAGATCACCTCATCAAATAAGTCAGGTCAATTCCATTTCCATTACATATTTCTACAATTATAAAAGTCCCCTGTGCCCTGAAATTAATTTTGAAAGGCTTCAAGGTAGGTGGTTTAAGCTTAGAAGCACATGAAAGGAAAACAAGTTATATCCAAGAAATTCGACTCTTTTCAATATACTAATTGTAGACAGCGCTAGTAGCAATTCTGATAGCTGCTAGGAAACTAAAAGTTACTTAACAGCTATGATTTAAAGACTAGTTTCCATTGTAATTCTGCCAAATTTGAATCCTGCAGGCTGTAATTCTTCTTGCTTAGCTCAACATAATTTTTTAAATTATACTGGAAGAATTGCACCACATCTACAAGACAAAGAGTTTGTGCTGTCTATAAAACTCATATACAATTTTGAACAAAATACAGGACCTCTTCTAACCTCTTTGGGAAGAAACTTTTATGCCCAGTTATTTCACAATAGAAGCTTGAAACGTGACAGAACACTTTGGTAATCTACAAGAAGAAATGCCTAAGTATGGCCAATCTGTCTGAACTGTAGGCTGCTGAAGACTGCAGCTTGGATTAGACAGGTCAGGGGTAAAGCAAGAAGATACCTAGGCTTATGGGGGACAGGAACAAAGAAGAAGGCTGGGCAAAGTCTGAAAAAGGTGATACTACAGGGGTCTGTTTATATTAAAACACGTTCACCTCCAATAGCTGGTTGATTTCCTGTGCACACTAAACTCACCTTGTATTTATGTGCATTATGCTATGATAGTATCACACTTTGCCTCTCACAAAATCCCTGACTCACGCTCTGCATCCAGTATATGAATAAGGACAGCACAACAAACAATCTTATCTGCAGGACAAGTGCTTTATTTACTGCATAAATGGGAAAGCACATATAACTGTTAGAAGAAGCAAAGGTAGCAGCAGAGTCCAATCAGCAAGCATCTTCATTCAGTATCCTAGGATGAAATGGGATACCAAACACACATGCTGTGCTTCAAACCTTGCTATGAGAACAGCAGCATCAGCAAAAGTCTAAGACAAAACCTGGGGGCATGGAAGTTTCAAAGAGCTGCAAATAAGCCCACAGAGGACTGTCACAACCTTAAGTATAAATTGTCTGATCTAAGAAAGAATTTTCAAACATATTGTTAAAAATGGATTTTCCACTACATGAGAGCAATCACAATCTTCAATTCTAGGTTAATGAAGCCACAGGGACTTGAGAACTATCACAACAGTTTTCAAAGAAATAAGAGTTACACAAGCAATAAGTGAAGAGATTTTAAAATACAATTTGTACAAAAATTCTTTTAGACATTTAATGCCTCATAAGGAAACAATGGAAGCAAAATGGAATTTTATTTCTCCTTTCTAAACATTGGCCTAAAACCACCTTATCATTTACATTAGCAAAATGTAACTCAGGAATCCAAGTCCCTTTACATTTCAGGAGTACTAAGTACTTTACTAAGTTTTATCCTTGAACTTAATCACATCTTGCACACATGTAGTAAAACTAAAGAGGGAAAACAAGCTTCTGACCTAGCCAGGTGCTCTGCGCTGTAGAGAACTGAGGATGCATCCTGAGCCCCTTACTCATCAAGTCAGGATCACTTCTCAGCTGGCCAGAATAAGCCCACTCTCATCAGAGCAAAACTGGTGTAGAAGCTCCGTACAGAAAAATCTCTGAACACAACCACGCACTCAGAGCTTTTCTCAGAGCAAAACCAAGAGCTTTTGTAAGTACTTACACTTCCAACTCTCCTTCACTTTGAAAGAACTGGAAAAAACCCTTCTGTAGGCTAACATATCCCCTCCCAATCAGAACAATTTATGGATTTACTTCTAGCAATATTATTAAATTCGGTATACGTGTATAGCAAATCTTCCTTAAATGTGTACATTCAAGTCTGACAAAGCTTCTTACTAGAAGACCTCTGTTGAGTAAGTGTTTGCAAGTAGGGCATGGGAACCATGCTTCTTACTGAGATTATTCCAGTACGACCTTTGGAGCCACATGCATCTGGCTAGGCTAGTTCTTAAATTCTTTATAGTACAGTAATTCCACAGTTTGCACTCTCCTTCAAACTCAAAAAGATCTCCTGTGGAAACGAAGGATGGAAAAATAAAAAGTGGGTTGCATAGAAGAGGGTGATTGAAAAGCTGCAACAATTAACAATAAGAAACATAATACCTACATGCTATTCAAATTATTTTGAAATCTGGGCATTTATTTAACACTCTCAAATGAGTTATTTTGCTAGCTCAGGAAAAGAAGAAAAGTCATACCAGAAACTGTGGTCTACATAGGTGAGGGGAGGAAAAGGAGAATGGGATGTAGAGTCAGGAAGCTAGACAGACAGAGAAGCTGAACTGATCATGGATTTTGGATGAAGAATTTAGAAGACAACCAGGATTAGGAGCTGGGACACACACATACACACATCTCAAAAATAAAAACAAGAACAACCTAAAAAAACCAAAACCAACAAAACACCTCTCCAAAACCCCCAAAAATATAACAAAGAAAAAACCACCCCCGTAAAAATCCCATCACAAACCTACAGGCCTAGTAAGAGGCAGAGTAAGGGATGGAGATCTCAAGTAAGGGGTGCACATATGCACGCATGCGAACGTGTTAGCAGGAAGCAGGGACCAAGATAAGTTTAAGAAGGACAAGACTGGGTTCTGAAACTGGGACCAGAAGTTAGACAGCACTGGGCATGAGCTGGTGTTACCAGGTTTAGAAAAAAAATAGGGAAAACAGCCTATTTCTTCTACCAGACACTACCTTTTATACAGAGAAGTAAACACATAACTGACTTCAAACCTACATGCTTTATAGCAGGATGCAATGAATCTCTGTTGCTAGCAGAGATGAAACAGAAGAGCAAAACACCCACTGTTCTTCAGCATGCCAGAATGACACTCCAGACCATGCGGAAATGTTGGTCAGAATCAAGAAGAAGATCCTGCTTTCAAAGGAAATATTTAGCTGCCTTAACCATATATGCAGCCTTTTTCTTCCCTGTCTTGCAACATCCACTCTTGCTTTCAACTTTTGCAGCAAATGAAGCAGGAGCCATACGGACAATCCTGTACTTCACTCAGCAGTCTTGATTCCTCCCCAGTGCACAGCCATCAGTCCTGATGAATGAGGCAGTGGGGAACAGTAAGCAATCTTGTAAGCAGAGTCTGTGTACTAATATGAGCATAAAAAGGTAAAATTAAGATGATCTGCCTCTCCCACTTCCTACTCAGTATATTTTCCTTACACAACATTAACATTCACTCAGATTCATCTGTTCAGCCTGGAAAAAATAGTCTTAAATGTTTTGTCTATACATTCAGAGACCCCACAGATTTCACAGTTGTGAGTGCCTTTAAAAATTTAAACACAGCTTCTCTTTCAGAAGAAAACAGTCCAAATATGAAAGACTGCTCTTGAAGTTACAGTACGAGAGATAAAAGCAACGGGAGCTTTTGCTTGCTGGAATAATCCAGCAAGCTAAAAATTTTTGTCTTGCTTACAGACTAGATTACACATTAAAATCAAAGAGGATACAGAAAAGCTACATTAAAATAGTTACAACAGCAACATGGCTATCCTACTTATAAACAGAATTAACAAATGAGAACTTACATCATCTAGCATTCTCCATCCGCTCATTCCTTGCCACTCAAAACCGTAGCTTACTACTGCATGCAGTGTACAGTGTAAAAAGGTCATTTTGATACAATAATCCAGAAAAATTATCCACAGACAATGGGAAAATGTAATAGAGATCAAATGTCTGGTCTCAGGACTGGCAGAAATTGCTATTAATAACCAGAAACGCACAGGATTGACTTGAAAAAAATAACCAGCCACCAAACCATCAAAACCATCCAACCAAAAAAAACCCCAACAACATCCCAAAAAACAAATCTTAAACTTAACACCAAACAAAATTATCTAATCAACATTTAGAGAAGAAAAAAAATTCAGTAAAGACTGGTCAGCGCTCAAGGCAAAGAAACAAAAAGATGATGGGTGTTCTGAAGCACTACAGAAATAGAAATGCTTCTTACACATTTCTGCAATTGTTTTTCCTAAGGCAGCATGGTAAATACATTTTGGGCTCTTTACTTACAAGGTTTAGAGATCTTATTTGTTATTCTGTCCATCTGAATAACAACAAATCTTAGGAAGAAAAGCTTCTTTTGAGTTTGATATTGTTAAATTGCAGCGTGTAGCACAGGCTAAGTAAATTTGTGTACATGAGGTTTCTGAAAGCTTTCAAAACATCCAAAACTCTATACAATAGCAGACCTGAGAATCAGAGAACTAAAAGACTGCATTTAGGTGCTTCGTGAAAGCTTTGAAAGGGTAATTTGTTCCTTTGACAAGTTAAGCGTTTGATTCCATTCAAAGAGCTCTTATTAAATATTCCTAAATGGATATCATGGAAAAATGAAAGGTGAAAGAGTGAAAAACCTGGCAAAGGGGATGGTGTTAATCAAACCCAAGCTCTTCATAAAAGTGCTAATCTGGAATCCCACAGTGCCAAGGAAAAGTTATCTCATCTAGATACAGCCATATTCCAAACAAACCAATTCAAATCAACACAACTAAGAGGATGACAGCACTCGTCTCTAAAATAGAGAGCAGGGTGAAAGAGAGAAGCTCTTGTTATCCTAAAACTAAGCCCTGTGAAACAAGAGTATCCAGAGCTAAATTTACACTAGGAAGAAATGCAAGCACATTAAGTCCAGTCTTACTTCAGTCCCTGGTAAGGTTATGAACAAATCCCTCTTGGGGGCTACCACAGCTCAAATGAAGTACACGATCGGGAAAAGTCAGCATAGATTCACCAAGGGAAAACTGTGCTTGACAGATCAAACCTGATCAATCTGATCATTTCCTACAACCAAGTCACCTGCTCGGTTGATGTGGGGTGAGCAGTGGACATTGTCTACCTGGATTTCTCCAAGGCTTGATGCAGTTTCCCACAGCCTCGTCCAGACTAACTAGGAGATTAAAGAAGCTACAGTCATAGAATCAGAACCAAAGTACTTCCAAGGATCATATACTTAAAACCATGTGCAACTTGTTTCATTTATGATAAGACACATTAGAACATGTTAAATAATCTATCACGTTGAAGGAAACATTTAAATTATTCAATTACCAGCAAAAACTGAAGAAATTAGGAAGACCTAAGATAAACTGAGGGAATGGGCAATAAAGTGGGTAGACCAAAGGAGTACTGACAAATTAAAACAATAAACATTGCATGCATAATATAAATCATCTGGAATTATACTGGAATCTGAGCCACAAACTTAAGAATTCAGAATTCCTTTAGAGGCTCCCATAAAACATTTAGCTCTTCTGCAATCACGAAGGTAATAAAAAGCAAACTCAGCCTGAATAAAACTTGAAATTAAAAAATGCCATGAAGGCTATTAAATCATCACTACAGAAGTCAACTGGATGTTATACCAGAGCAAAGTGCTCACATCAAGATATGCTTATTATTGAAATAATAATGCAGTGCTGGAAAGTGGAAAGAGTATCAGTCACACTGGCCACCGACGTGCAACACTGAATGTGCATGCATTCAATGTACAAACAAGTGCTGGAAAAGGCCATCCATGGCCCAAACCATTCTAGTGGCACCTGCCCTCCTTACCACTAAAATGCTTCTCCTTTTGCACTGGTATTTACAGAAGCTACACCTTGTCCAAATGACATACTGATGAGTACACTATATAAGAATTAGATCAATAAAAAAAGGAAAGGGAAAGGAGGTTGGCACCCTCCAAAGTGAAGTGCCTGTGTCTACCCAGAATACCTTTAAAATCCTAAGAGTATCTGAAAGAAAATAGCACCAACCAAGAAGGAAAGAGTTTAGGATTTGAGACTGTCAAGCTATAAAGGTACCACAGCAAAAATAAAATCAATACAAACTAAAATAGTTTCTTATCTTCCTTCTAATTTTAAAATGGATGAGTTGTACCTATGATCCATTTCCTCTAGCGTTCAGTAAACTTTCTGAAGTGAAATACCAGATTTTTCCCATCCGTGCAGGCACTTGAAAAAATTTGTACAAATATATTGTATTTTTGTATTATTTTATATACATAACTTATATTTATATGTGCAAATATGTATTTACGTATTATTTTATATATTTATACATTACATATTTTTATACATGCAAAAATATATTAAATATAAATGCAATAAACAGACTCCCCACAATTATTAATGCTCCCCACAAATTAAAAAGTTGACATGACAGATAGATGAAAACATGAATCCTCATTAACACCTCTAGTAACCTTAACCCAGCTGTACTCTCACACATGTGAAGCTGTCCTTCACATCCAAAAAACTGAAGTGAGAAATGCTCAATAGACCTAAGCACTTTGTAAAGGACATAATTTCCATAGTAAGTAGGGAGATCACAGTCTTGTTTAATTCTGAAAATTCATTCTATTAACAAAGAAGACATTATTTCATAACCAAAAAACCATCTTCAATCTGGAGACGCAGCAGTTTCAAAACTTTTTTGTAATACTTGAAACCAACCTTGCAAAACAGTGGCATGGGGGAGTCAAGAACATATTATCCAAAGTGCCTTCAGCTCCTGCTAACAGCTCTGAAAACCTCTCAAGTACAAAGAACACCATTCATGTAGAGAAAGCATTTCAAAACAGCAGATAATATGGGGAAGTGGCAAAAAAGCATCACTGTGTGAAAAATCAAATAAATCATTCCCATAAATCATTAACAATATTGTTGGCTCTATATATACTGTACAGGAAAGATATAAAAGGATATTAATGTTTAAAGAGGCAATACGCAGGGTAAGAGAATAATGAAGACTGATATGACTTGTAGCACAAAAGCTCCCAAAGGCCCTGTTCTGGATGGGAGTCCCACAGTGCTATGTACGGCAACAAAGATGAGTCCCCATCTCAGAAACCACACACCCAGAGGCAATTAAGCTAAAATAAAATTGACCAGGATATTAATCTGATGTAACAACTTTGGTTTTTAGATGCAGTATGTTGTTGGAATCCGTACTATCACTTCAGCCTAGAGAAAGAGGGGATTACAATTGTCTTCTGATAACCTGATTCAGAAACAGTAAGAGATGTTAAGGAAGAAGAAACAAAAAATATTCACCCCTTCCATCATGAAGTGTTAGGCTCACACAAATGCTGCTTATCCTGTAGAAGGTGAAAAAAAAAAATATCAAAACCCCAGAAGCCTGCTTTCCTGTTTAAGCAGGAAAAAGCAGATTCCCCAATTACATAACTTTTAATTTATATTTTTTTTAAGAATCTGGAACTGGGTGTTTAATTTCTATAAAATTCACTTTAATCTACAAAGAAATTTTCAAAGTCTGTTTCCATCAAAATATTAGCCTTTCATTTGCATTAGGTATCCTTTATAAAATGCACATTTTAAGAGAACATTGTAAGGAAATGGCTGGAAGTCATCCCAGAAACTACTGCACTATATATCCTCTCTGTAATTCAGGTGAAAAAGATACTATACATTATTCTGTATTGGGAGACAGAGAAGAACAAATCACTGCAGATTCAGCATCCAGAAATGCTTTTTATGCAGCAGGAATGTCCCTTTTAAAACACGTACCAAAATTCTTCATCAAACTGAAAAGGTTTAATCAATTGCCAACAAGTCTTTTGTTCACTTTAGCTAAGCTGGAGGTCAAAGAGAGACTATAATCACAGTTCATTTTCAAAGTGATTAACATCAACACATGAACTTATGCAAATAAGTTGTAAATGTAAAATAAGTAGTAATGTGAAAAAAGTTGTAAGAGGAACCTTGTTCTCCAACAATCAATACAGTAGCAATATGGAAAAGTCTATTATGGTCATAGACACTGATAGAAAAGGGAAGCCAAAATAACATCATGAGAACAGCTTTGACACGCATGACATTTAATGATGTAAATACAGTAACAATTACAGATTGTGCTTTCAGGATCACTCCACTTTTAAAAGCTCTCAATATTAGCATTTCTAAAATCCCATCATTCAACATTAAATACTGTAAACTAAGTTAATACGTCCCACTCATCCTTAATCCAGTAATACCTTTAAGTTTTGATGCACCTAATTGCAAAGCATTGCTATAGCTAAAGATTATTCCAAGCCAGATAGATACTAAGAAATCCCTTAAGCCCTCTTCTTCCAGAGGAATGAAGCAAGACCTGAAGGCAACAACATACGGAAAATTAATGCGAAAGTAGCAGCCTAACATAGATAATAGAAAGCAGGGTAGCATCCAGAAAAATTAAGCTCTTAATAGAAAGCTTCCATTTAAATGGCATCCAGTGTCAGCTTTTTCAGTTATTGCGCATCATACGGCAGGTACAGCCTGATTCAAACCCTGTTTACACAGCTTGGAGCTCAGGTGCACAGCATAGAGGAAGCTCAGTGTAGCCAAGAGCCACCTTGAGGACAAAGCTGATAAAACCAATGCCGATTTTCTTGCTAGGAAGAATGAAAACATACAAAAATTACGTCTTTTTATGAACAATAAAACACCCAAATAGCAGCAAAAGTGGCTCTGTGCTTGTGTGTTTATATGTACAACCTGGTAACATCCACTGGCTGCAGAAGCTTGCAGTCACTGTACGCTCATGTGAGGCATGAGGGGTGAGGTCAGAGACATAGGGCACTTGCTGCACTTGACAGGACACTCTCAGAGGGCTGCTTCTAATCCATCTCCGCTTGCTGGCTGTGACACGTTGCCCTCCCTATTGCCTAAAGCACAAGGTGGTGATCTAGTACCCAGAGAACTCAGTGGAGCCACGGTGAAATCACTATCACAGACCTAAAGTCTTCTACTGTCCTCTGATTTTGACCTTTGAGCATAGCCTGAAGAGCAGCTCAAAGCATAGAACCCCTAAATGTATACCAAGTTCCCCACAACTAAATATCAAATATTTATTAGCACCTATAAGGTACCTTGACTCCCTGATGCTCTTTCCATCCTCAGCATTTGTACAATTGTACCCATTAGCAGCCAAAAGTCAGATTAAACTGCTTAGCACAGCTAACATTAGTGTTAACATTGAAGGAACGTGTTTAAATTTGACACTGAGTAATTAAACTAAATCATATGTATTTAAGTGCTCTGTTCCAAAGGCACTCTCGGATCACTGCAGAGCTGTAGAAAATTATGTGTAACAGTCAGCGCACTGAAGAGAAGATAAGGAAATTTTCCTGACAAAGTCGAGGGAGCTGGTGTACTCTGAACATTGTCTGAAGAAAGAATATGGGTGTTGCATAGCACATAACCTATAAATTAAGCCATCAATAAAAAGAGAGGGAGAATGGGGGAAATAAAGGCAAAAAGAAAAATAGCTATTTCTTCAAATGAAACTCAGCTGCTGAACCTTTTCTATCAATCTAATTGTATGCATTTTGAAATACAAGAATACTTTGTTCTAAACATTTTTTCCTAGATGTCAAAATCAGCTCAGAGGACTATGTATTACTTGATACAGATTTGACAGGCTACTATATTATGCTTTTAATGCTTACTGGTATGCTACAACAGTTAATTTATTAAAAACCCAAAGCTGTGTAAAAATAAAGTTGTATCTGTAGAATATTTCCATGAAATGTTTTTTGGCAGCTAATAACCCCTAAAAATGAAAAAATTGGTGGGTGAGAGAGTTCTACCTAAAATAACTAATTAGGAAGAGGAAGGAAAGGGTAGCATGTGAATATGCAGCAAAATATTGATCTCTGTAACTGGTAGCAGGTTGTCTTTCAGATCACAGGTACTTTTATAGTTACACAAATGTCCTTGCTTGCTTAACAGTGAAGGTCTTAAAACAACTGACCTGATTTTTATCCCCTTTTTTTTCACAGGGGTTGGGGGCTTTTGTTCAATATGTCTCTTGGGCAAAATTTAGAAGAAAACATCCCACACGAACAAAGTGAATATTGAATGATGTAACAGAAAAATACACCATTAGCATAAGTAGAATAAGCAAACCTACAGCAGCACAGCACATTAACGACAGTTACATCAATATGAAATCTGCTAAAAGACAGTTTTAAAATGCTCTTACACCACAGAAAATCCAGAAGGCTTTTACGATGCTGAACTTGTACAACACACAAAATGAACTACAGGTAAGATTGCTGAGAGATGTATGCATCTTACCCGTGAGTACAGCTTTTGCTGAAGGGTCTGCCAGATCCAGCGCAGATTTCCCATCGGTGTTCCGAATGTTTGGATCAGCTCCGTGCTGCAGCAGCACTGTGCAGGGAAAGCAGAAACAGTATCTTACCTCAGGTATGCACAGATTATTTACTGTTAAGTGTCTCCTCGGCATGATGTAGGCATAAACACACATTGCACAATTTTCTTTATGTTTTCCTTCCCTTTTTTTTTTTCCCCTCTCTCTTTCTTTCCCTTTTTCGTTAAGCACTGCAGCAAAGGATCTTAGCAAAGGCTAAGTTGGCAAGTTAAGGTATAGTAAGATCACATGACTTTGCATGATAAACATGAACCCTCAATCTCTTGCAGTACTCAGGTTTGGGTTCCTCCTGACAGCTTGCTGGGAAGCTGTGCATTCACTGACTCCCACTGGGAAGTCTGCTGTGCAACCTGCTCCTGCCTTTACTACCACTACTGCTGCTTGTTACCACTCCTGTTCCTTTTCGTGCTGAATATCCCAAGTCACCCCGCCTCTGTAAATCAGTAACACTCCAGCCTTTCAGTAGCTCATCACTCACACACAAAATCTTAACCACAGCATTCCAGCTTGCTTTCAAGAAGTGTAACAAATAGGTAAGATGTGTAGCCTAGTACCCTGCAGTCTGGATATTCAGAGGCTATTATTCTGACTGGTATTTCTTTTCCCAGATAAGCTTATTAACACATAAAAACTCAAGTACATAAAAATACTTAGCATGCAATATGCAACCATATGGCTAGGAAGGCAATGATACAGTAAATTACCATCTAGGAAAGCTCATTAAAAAAGGAAAATACTATTTCACCTGTAAATGCTTTTGACAAGAAACAACCTAACAGCAATGCAAACCAGACCAACCCCCCCACCAAGATCAAGACATTTTCTACAGAATTGGACAACAAAGCCCACAGCAACATCAGAGGTCTGACAAAAAGACCTCTGTTTCCCCAGTGTTGTGCAAAATAAGCACAACGTATTACAAATTCAGAGCAATAACAATTTGCACAAGTATGAATAACAGGGCAGTGTACAGAGGTGCAGAGACTCAATGTCAAGGAGACAAAAACCAGCAGATGTTTATGCTCGTACGCCCATGTCTGTTGAGATACAGCTGGACTGAAGGAATCAAGACAAATATATTTGCCAACACTTTGTGTAACTAAGGGTGCAAAACCACTTGAAAGACAGGATTCTCCAGGGAACAATAACATTAGCCAATCCAAAACAAAAGTAATTACCAATATTATATTACATATATCACTTTAACCAGCAAAAGGCTTTCCAAAAATTTTTTTTTTCCTAAATTAAAATTTTAACTGGTAATTTACTCAAGCCTCTTTTCTTTTACAATTCTGACTTAAGTGCTTTTAACATTGCCAAATTTCATATATTTTAACTTGCAGGGCACTGTGTTACATGCTTGCTCTAAGCTGAATTTTTGCAGAAGTCTGGTGCTCTAATGAAGTAAATTCATTTATTTTGTGCTTTGCCAAGAAGGTGCAATCTTCCCCTGTTTTCGAAAGAAGATTCAAGCAGGCAGATTGAGCTTCTCCTAGGAGGTTTCTTCTTTGGTAGTGCTCCCCCCATGTTAAAATGAAGAACAAAATGGAAAAATAAAATAGAATAAAACCAGCTAGCACGTGCTCACAGAAACTTGTTAAGACCTGGCACCCATGCTTCTGAAGATGCTATCTGTGCCATACATGCTACCACCCCCTTAGAGATCTCATTCAGGGACAGGTTTGACTCTGAGTCAGCCTCACAAGCCAGTCAGGCACCCTCCAGCAGGAAGTGAACAGGACTTTTTGCAGACTATTTTTTAAACACAGTAGGTAGTACAGAAAGTAAGTCTGGAGAGAGGAGAAACACACTCGCTATGCCCTCGTTTTATTCTCTTGGACCCTGCTAGTAAGTTTATACTCCAGAGGAGTGGGAAGCCTTTTGTCCCAAAGGCATCAGAGTTAAGAGTAAGACTCTAAGCAAGGGAACCAGCAAGTAAGTGTCTACCAAGAGAAAGCAGGCAGTACAAAGTGGTGAGACAGTATGTACTGGATAAGAAGACAATGAAGGATTCACATGGCAAAAAGCCTGAGACAATGAGCTAGGGGAGAAAACTGAACAAGATGCACCAGGGAAGAGATAATAGCTCAGATAAAAAGTCCAGGAAAAAAGACAAGGAGAAAGGAATGTCTGGGATTTGACTAGAGTTTGGAGGTTTGGACCAGCACATGAACCCAAGCTGAGGCAGGTTATGTTACAAGAAACGCTTTGAAAAATGACAAGTAACAGGCATAGAGATGTCCAAGGGATCTGCAACTGCTCGAGCCCAATGTTAAAACAGAAGCACAGATTTTCAAGTCTCTTAATACTGCAGTCATGTGCAAACCCAAGCAAGAGCGCTTCCTGGCTACATCTGCGAGCACACAGAGAAGATGACACCACAGTACTGCTTTCAGCTCCTCTCCTAAGGATGAACTGGGCTGGTATGGCTAAGATGATTATGCAGTGTATCTGACCTGTTTAGTCATGTTAATGAACCAAGAAAGGTTTTGGTATGACCTGCAACATACAATTTCCATGCCAGGTTTTTTAATGTATTTTAAAGACTTAGAGGAATACATTAGAAATTTACTATCAGTGCTTAAGCTGGTTGCCTGCAAAAACCCTGAATTTGTGATTGCCAGTGGAACATGGACTTGAAGTGGATAAACCAGGTTCAGAAGAAGAACTGGTCAGAATTCAATTGCTGTAGCCATGAGACTTACCTTCTTGCATCTGCAATCACACATCCCACCTACCATAACCTTTCCAGCCTCTCCAACAGCCAAGAGTATAGTCCTGCATATAGCTCCCTTGTTCAGTCCTAGAGACAGATCTACCCTGTGAATTGAATGAAGTAGCATCTTGGGAGAAAAAAAACCAAAACCTAATCATATAAATAAAGACTGTATTAGGATGCAGATAAATAAAGGAAACAAATTCAGGTCACAACAGAAATCTTATTCTTTCATCTTCTTTACTGACTATTTCATTCTATCCTCTCCATACTTTTTTAGTACATAATCTCACAAAAAGCTCTCCATATGAGCAATGTTGCCATCAACATGAATTAACAGGAGATATCCAGCATTTGATGTTTAGCCTAGCCGTGTAACGCAGCTGTACTTTTATGCCCCGCAAACCACAGGTAGCTTATAATTGAATGTTCTCCTGCTTGTTCAAAACCTTGAACACTTTAGCCTAACACAAAGTCTCTTCTAACCACAGGGTATTTGAGATTTAGATACAACGCATGTGTCTTCATTTCCTTTTCAATGCACCAGGGATGTGTAAAAATGTCAAGACAGATCTCCTGTTTGAGAAAAACATTCTCTTTATAATGAAACACAACAGAACAAGCCATTGTAGCTAACTATAGCTATTTTGGATTTCAAATGCTGCACACCGGTTTTAGAGAACGGTTTCTGAGTAGCCTGAACAGGAAATCTGGCAATAGTTTCTGTCAAGAGACTGCCGTTAACCAGCAAGCATAAGGATGGTGTATGCATACAAACTCACTCCTGGAACGAAGTTAATTAGCACATTTTGATATGCTGGTTTATTTTCTCTGGATAGTGGGGACATTGGGGTTTATTATTTTTTTGTACTGTAGGCAAAGCCTTTAATCTAGCAATACCATTACCTGGCTATCCTTGCCCTTCCTACAGACTACACTGGACAAAGAGTATAAAGGAGCTCTTCTTTTAATTGACTCTTCATATTGTATATGAACACCGAAGTCCCATAAGCTTAACTACAGAACAAACATGAACTGCTATGGAGTTCTATTTTTACTCTCACTGCAACTGCCACAATGCATCACTTTCTGATCTTCACATACCATCTGAAATGCTTTATTTAATTACACTGCTATTATACTAGATCAGTACTAGTGATAAGAAAGGCTACATTCTTCCCACCAAATTAAAAATAAAAAAGTTACAGTATTGCACAGACCATGAACTGCAACCACAAACTCTTTCACATCACTGCCAACTTTCTACAGCAAGATGAATCCTAAAATTAAACACTTGGCCCACAGCCTCCTGGCATAGATATTTCGAACTGTGAAGCTAACCAACACTCTTTTGGCTGTCAAATTATAAACCCACCAAGAACAAACATTTTTACTTTTAGCAGTTTCAACCTTCACATTTTCACCAACAAGGTATGGCAAAACTTTCTCTGGTAGCTACACAGCAACAAGGGAGAAGTAAGTTTGATTAGAAGAAAAAAAAATAATGGGAGTTTGTCTACACACAGACCATCGCCCAAGTACTTAGCCCTTCCTCCTTCATACTACTGCTCCAGTTACAAGTGCACCAAAGCAAAACATTTTTGATTGAAAGAAAAATACAGTGGGGAAAAAAGTGGGAATAAAAATCAGTTTGATTTTTCCAATATTAGGCACCAAAGATCAGAATACTTCTGGTATAGTTTGCCTAGGCCCGATATCCACAAGCTTCCTGAGTATGCTTACAGGAATGCTGATGGAAAGTTCACATTTGGTTTCAAATTGGATGCACGTAAGTACAAAAAAGGATATATCCAAACCTTTGACTGCTGAGCAAAAGGCAGTAAGATTAACAGGAAGACCATCCAGAAGTATCTGTATTTAAATCTGCCTACTGCTTTTAATTACTTTTCCTGAGTTCCTCAGAGCTCTATCCCCACCAGCTCTTTCATCACTGTGTCCCACTGTCTTGCACTTATGGTCCCTTCCAGCATACCCTAGCTTTAGTATACACCTTTTCTTCTCTCTTTTCAACATCTCCTCCTGCAGATGATCTCCAAAGGTCCTTTCCAAACCATGCAGCTTTATCTACTTACTCACAAAGTACCAAGTTACAGAGCAAACAGCCTAGGAAAAAGCCCTCCTTTTGACTTACAATATATGCACTATCTTCCATCTCTCTAAAGGATACCTTTAAAGCTGGTCACTTTCTCACCAACCTTAGGTCCCAAGAACACGCATACCTCAGCACTAGTCACATGCAGGACATGTTTCAACATTATACTTCACAAGAAACATAATGTGCTCATTTAGTTCCATATTCTGAAAACATGTAGACAATACCCTGGAATCCAAACTATTCAATTTTTTTCAGCCAATGCTAAAAGGCATCTTCTCCCCTAACTAGTTCTACACGTAAATCAAACCACTGAGGTTTTGAAGCTTTTCTCATGTTACAAGAACAACAACCTCTTGCCTAGAAATTATGCTTCTGTGATTCAGATCCAATAACCCCATTTTGGCAAGTTATCAGACACATAAGCCTTTCTGCTAAATGACTTCATATAACAAAAGTTGTAGCACCCTACTCTTAACAACATAAAGTTGAATATATGACACACAGCTAAAAATATTAACAACTGTATCACTGATTAACTCCACCTCTCTGAGCAATCCCAGTCTTGGCTGCATGGTTAAGAAAAAGACTGTATTCATCTGCCATTGGAATTACAAGGTGAAAACGTGAGAGGCAGTATCACTACAGAGGCTGCACACAGCTCTAAAAGTCTGAGTATCACTTCTTGACCTAATAACATCCATGGCCTCAAACATCACTGCTAGCTCTGCCAAGAGGAGTTGGAAGAAAAGAGAGGTTCTCTGCTCCTGGCTGTCCCTCTATAGCGAGCCAAAGCTGAATGAAGAGAAGATTATGAAGCAGGGAGGCTAAGGACACTGAAGTATTTAGTTCAGAGTCAGGATAGAGGTGATAATTAGATGTATCTGGGAGCACCACAGGTGGCTTTTAGTAGGAAGAGATGATAACCAGGTGGCAGTTCAGGACAGGATTGCATTTGGTAGGAAACAGATAAACATGGAAAAAGCAAAAAGGATGAATAAAGGCAAGGCTACCAATTAAATCCCTAAGGGAATTTAGGGAGAAATACAGTAGAAGTCCCCATGGGTAAAAGTTGAACAAGTAAGGAAAAGTTGCAGAAGACTGGATCTCCAGCAACAAAGGTGTCTGCAAACAGTTAACTGCTGAAGACTTCAAAGACCTGCATTGCCACAGCTGCTTTGTAGGGTTTTATTGCTCAGATGGCAGACTGAAGTGGATCTTCCAGGCTCAGAGCTGATTTTTTTCTGAGGCAAAGGCTAAGGAGGACCTCACTAAGCTGAGAAATTCTGTCCAGCTAGTCTCAACTCCCCTGGGACAACTGAGCCATGCAGAACAGTGCCTAACTTTAAGGGGAGATGGGAGGGTACAAGCACCAGCCTCCAGGGGAATAAGGAACATCTCTATTAGGATGAGAACAGACAGCACTTTGAGGCAGAGAGCAGAAGAGCGTGCAGCCTTTATACCTCCATCCCAATTGAAAAAAAACCCCAAACACCTATCTTTGAAGGACTGCAAAGAATTGTAAAGCTGCCTGCATGCAAAAGAGCACTCTCACAGGCTACAGTTTCACCTAGACCAGGCTGGCAGAACCGCCATTCCCAGTGTTGTGCTGGCAACAAGGCAGATGAGAAAAATGATCACTTGCCCAATCCAGTTTATCATGCAATGACACAACATGCTCCAGTTGGCACCAGAAAGGACAGTAGAGGGGCTCATGCTGGTGACGGGAGCTGAAAAGGATCATTTTGCTGTTCAAGTTAAGGGTATATCTAACATTACCAGCCAAAGTCCTGGTGGGTCAGCATCAGCTGCATGCACTTCTCATCATTTTGTCTTCCCTGCTTATCTTTTTCAGGGCATCTCAGTTTCCCATTACCCCAGACAATGGCTTTATTTCCAATGAACCAGCATGTTGGTTTTGTTCTTTGTTGGGGCCAGACAGAGCAAGAGACAAATATGCCAACCACAGTAGTATGAAGTAGATGAAGAGGAGCTTACAAAAGCAACACTAGTCCCCACTATTCTGAAGCAAAAAATTGAAAAGGCAATTAGAGTAGTGCTCGCCAACAGCATAGGCAGAAACAAAAAGTTTCAACAGCAGAAGACAGCAGCAGACAAAGACAGGGGAAAGTGATGGAGTTCTGAACAAAAAGCCAGGGACTGCAGACATATTAGGAACCAAGAGGGAATCACCTGTGAAATGCCTCAAAGGAATTAGGGCATGTTCCTCTAAAAAGGTGACATAGTCAATGACCCAGTGCCTCTATACCAATGCATGCAGCATGGGCAGCAAAAAGGAAAGAAGCCACAGGAGCTAGAAAGCTATGATCTAATCACTATCACTGAAATATGGTGGGAAGGATCACACAACTGGAGTGCTGCAATTAATGGCTTGAAACCGCTCAGAAGGGACAGGCAAAGAAGGAAGAACAGGCAGGTTCCCTCCATGTAGAAAATACAAACATGGATTGACTCCACAAAGCTGCTTTAAAAAACAGCAGTGAACAAGTTGAGAGCTTATGGGTAAAAATCAGGGCAAAGCCAACAAAGGAAACCTCATGGCTGGTGTTTATTACAGACTGCCCAACCAAGAGGAGCTCGTTGATGAAGAGTTCTTACTTCAACAACAGGAGGCATCATGCTCACAGGCTGTGACCCTGCTGGGGGACTTCAATCACTGTGACAGCAGCTGGAAAAGCAGCACAGCAATCTGTAAGCAGTCCAGGAGACTCTTGGAGTGTGTCGGGGATAATTTCTTAATCCCGGTGACAGACAGCACACCCAGAGGAGAAGCATTAATAGACCTGCTGCCTACCAACACAGATGAACTAATTGAGAATGTCAAGACTGGTGGCAGCCTGAGCTGCAGTGGTCACGCCCTGGTGGAATTCACAATCTTGAGGGATGTGGGCCAGGTGAAGAACAGTGAGGACTTTGAATTTTAGGAGAGCAAACTTTCAGTTGTTTAAGGAATTAACGGATGGGATCCCTGGGAAACTGCTTTCAGGGACAAAGGAGCTGAACAGAACTGGCAGCTATTTAACGACATTTTTCTTAGAGTGCAAAAGCTCTCAATTCCCATGTGTAAGAAATCAGTAAGAAATGCAGGAGACAAACACGGCTAACTAAGGATCTTCTGGTCAAACTAAATTGCAAGAAGGAAACAGGCATGCAGTGGAACCAGGAACATGTATCCTGGGATGAATACTGGATGTGTAGGGATGGGATCAGGAAAGCTACGGCACAGTTAGAGGTGAAATTGGCACAGGTTGACAACAATACAAAGGGCTTCTACAGAAACATTAGCTAGAAAAGTAACCTAAATAAAACATAAGAACTAGTGACAACTGATACGGAGAAGGCTGAAGTACTCAACAATTCTTTTGCCTCTTCCCACATCTCTCAAGCCCCTGAACCTCAAGGCAAGGAAAGCAAAATGAAGTCACTCCCATTGTTAAGTGAAGATCAGGTTCAAGACCACCTCAGGAACCTGAATATACATAAATCCATAGGACCCAGTGAGACGTTTCCCAAGGTCCCAAGAGAATTAGCTGAAGTAGTCGTCAAACCATTCTCAATCATATTCAAAAAGTCATGGCACTCAGGCAAATCCCCACTGACTGGAAAAAGGGAAACATCATGCCCACTTCTAAAAAGGGTAAAAAGAAGGACCCTGGGAACTACCAACCAGTCAGCCTCACCTCTGTGCCCAGTGAGATCATGGAACAAATCCTCTTGAAGACATGTCAAAACACATGGAAGACGGGGAGCTGATTAGAGACACCAAGTGCAAATCATGCCCGACTAATTTGGTAGTCTTCTACAATGACTGATGATTCCATCAGTCAAAGGAAAAAGAACAGGTATCATCTACCTGAACTTCTGTAAGGCTGGAACAGGTTGCCCAGAGAAGCTGTACATGCCCATCACCGAAAGTGCTCATAGGGCTTTCAGCAGCCTTGTCTAGTGAAAGCTGTCCCTGGCCATGGCAAAGGGGCAGGAACTAGATGATCTTTAAAGGTCCCTCCCAACCCAAATCATTCTATGACTGTAATCCTGCAGGCCAATTCCTGGAGATAAACTTTTAAAATTTACATGGACTCATTGTCTTAAATGGTTGTTTCTAACTAAAAGAAAGCTACCTCTAGTTTGGCCAAATGGGACATAATCTAGATGAACTCATAGCACCTACTTGCATGTTTCATTACCTTGTCATTAGATAAGCAATAACAACAACTGCTGGGGCACCAATATATGCTAGAACAACCATTCTATGCAGACAGCTTAGAATATAGCTCCTCGCAGAGGCATTTCTTGCTTTATGACCAAAATGACCATTTGGTTAATCACGGACAGACGTCAGCCATATCAAATATCTCACTTTCTTGACATAGATCCGCTCTTTTAAAGGAAGGTTCTCACACATCCATACACTATGGAAACTGTACCAGTCCCTACAGTAACAGGATGCAACTATCAAACTGAGCAGAGGCCCAGCAAAACAAGAAACGGAAACAACGCTTAGAGGTCAGACTTTGCTTCAGCTCAGATGAACAATGCTCAGAAACAGGCTTCAAGGCACCAATAAGAAATATCCAAAGCAGCAGCATGAACAAGGTCTCCCAGTAACAACTTTGTTTGTTTGCTTTGAGGGGAGATGGAATTAGACAAAAATAATATTACAAAACATCACTTTAAAAGGACTTCATCCTGTTTTCACGCAAGCTCTAATTTTTCAGAACGACTTTTGTCTCAGCCTCATTGTTTGCCTCCAAAGTACTTCTAGACTTTGCTTACTGAAGTTTCAGCTTCTCAGCAAGATAGCCTGAGTCCTGGTTTATACACGGATTCTATAAACTTTACTTCCCAATACACTAAAAAATACTTTCTAGAACTAAGTTTTCACTAGATGCTCCAGAGATCAGATTTATCTAATCAAAGTTGGGGAAAAGGATCTGAACCAGACAACCAAAACCACAAGCATCATTGCAACAGTCAGAGCTCTTTCAGCAGGACGAGAAGATACCTTTTAAAAAGGATCCCTCCTCCCTCAGTGACTACCCACAACTGTTTCTTCATAAGTAAGTACATCTTAACTATGATTAGTTTCCTATATGTAGGAAGAACAACACAATTGCTCCCTGGTACACCAAGTTCTGCCTTCCAGGGATTAAACGCACACAGGGGTAGAACAAGCAGAAAGTTCCAGAGGCTGTGGGCAGCACAGCAGGCTGATGATATCCTTCTGCCCTCAGAGAAAGAGCCAGAGTTGGTAGATTGCTCAACCCACACAAACAGCAATTCAAAACCTTGATCTTGCCTGGTCTTAATGAAGTAAATATTCCTGTTTCCTTTCTTTGATGGAGTACTTTTCAAGTTAAAATTTTCCATTTCAGCTAACCGTGAGGAAAGAAAAGTACAGACAGGTTATGCAGAATGCAGTCCTTTAGTCAGCAACCTCAAAACTTCCGTGTGACTGCAGCTTTTTTGTTGGCTTTTTTTTTTTTTTTTCATCATGCAAGAGATAGCTCTGTCATTCCAGAACACTCCCTCCAAGCACAGAATCCACACCACAAGCTATATAGCGTACAGGAAGCTTTGGGGTTTCCATAGGGAACTTAAGCTTCTAAGTTACAAACAAACAAAAGAACAAAACAATACCAAAATCTTTCTTTGAGCTAACAAGCAATAAGGATAGCACACTAAAAATGTATTTAATCCCATTTATTTGCATTCATGAACATGCATTCCTTTTCACAGAATCTCACTGAACCACAGAATGGTTGAGGTCAGAAGGACCTCTGCAGATCATCTGGAACAGCCCCCACTGCTGAAGCAGGGCCGCCTATAGCCACTGCCGCAGGGCTACGTCCAGATGGCTATAGGTGGCCCCAGATCCTTCCAAGGAAGGGAAGTCAACAACCTCTCAGGCAACCTGTGCTGGTGGTGGTCACCCTGACAGTAAAAAGCGTTTCCTGATGTTCAGAGGGAACCTCACATGTTTCAGTTTGCATCCATTTCACACAGGGGCTTAAGAATCACACCTCAGTGTGTTCAAGTAGTCATTTGGAACATTATGTTGTTAGTGTGAAAAATGGAATAGAAGAGCCTTTAACCAGAAGAGCTTTCTACTTTAAGAAAAACTCCTACATGCAAAAAAAAAACCCCAACCCCAAAAACCAACATTAGACCATTTGCAGATGATAGAGGTTGAGGCCTCACTATGCAACAACTGAATCACACCCCTTTTCCTTGCAAGCTACAATTTTGCAGCTGCTTGCTCTCTAAGCATTTGGTTTAGTATGCTATTTTGTTGAACACCTAAAACTCTTAACTACTGCCCTACTGTCTGGCCAATTTATGCTTTCAGCTATATCCCAAGCTGAAAACTACTTGAAGGACAGGTCTTCATTGCTTGGTCCCAATTTCACTTTTCTCTGAATGAATTCACCTTTCTACTTCAAATTTTATTCAAATAAATATCAGCTGTACACCTGATATCCCACTTGACAGATTAAGGGCCCTGCTTTTAGTGTCTTTGAAAAGCAAAAGCAGGCACCAAGGTAAATCAGGCCAACAAGTAGCATCCTGAGAGGAAAAGAAATTGAAGAGAGTTGAGAGAAATGAAAGACCCAGTCCAATCTCCTCCTATATATGCCTGGTGCCCCCCACCTCTTCCTTCTTCCTGGGCTTTTCATTTGCTCTACTTCCTCCCCACCAGCAGCACAGGGGGACGGGGAATGCGGGGTTTGGTCAGTTTATCCCATGTTGGCACTGCTGCTCTTTCCTCTTCAGTGGGAGGAGCCCTCACACTCTTACCCTGCTCCAGTGTGGGGTCTCCCACATTGCAAACAGTCCTCCACCAACTTCTCCAACATGAGTCTTCATGAAATGCTCCAGCACAGGTCCCTTCCATGGCTGCTGTCATTCAGGAACAGACTGCTCCAGCATGGGTCCCCCACGGGTCACCAGTTCTGCCACGAAATGTGTTCCAGCGTGGGCTCCTCTCTCTATGGGGACACAGATCCTGCCAGGAGCTTGCTCCAGCGCAGGCTTCCCATGGGGTCACAGCCTCCTTCCGGCACCCCCCTGCTCCACCATCAACCTCCATGGGCTGCAGGCGGACAGCCTCCCTCACCATGGTCTGCAGGGGAACCTCTGCTCTGCCTCCTGGAGCTCTTCTTTTCCTCCTTCTGCACTGACTTCGGTGTCTGCAGGGCTGTTTCTCTCAGATTCTCACCTTTCTCTCCAGCTGCAATTGCTCCCACACAGTAACTTTTCTCTCTCAAATACATTATCACAGAGGTGCTACTGCCTTTGCTGACCGGCCTTCTGTAGGTGTTGTGTCCCGCCCCCCCCCCAACCCTGCCATGCAAACCCAACACATTATGCTATCCATTTCTTCCTACTGAATTTTGCAGGGAAAAAACCCTGGAAGTCAGGTGATAGACTGCATGTGGAATTAGCTATGCGGCTATCAGAATGTATTGTTTGCCAGTGCACTAAAGTCTAACACTCAGGAAGCAATATACAGAACCTGTCCTGGATCTACCAATTTTTTGAAACAGAAAATACAAACAACCAAAACCAGTTTCTCTTTTTATTGCCAGAAGAAATACACATTGAAGAAATTCAAACCCTAGCGCAATTGAAGAGCGCAGCCTTTTCCAGGCTTTTCTAGATGAGATCTTCAGTGCCTACCAGCTTTCAACAGCACAAAACTGTAACAGGGATGGTAACTTAGTCACACATCCTATGGAACACACACAGTAACATTCTGATGTGATTAACAGCTATACTGTTAAGATTAAAGAAGCCCCAGCAAGCCAAATAACTTCTGCATATTTCACATAAAACTTGTGCCTTGTGCCAATTTTGTAAACTCATTCTTAGTCCACAGCACAGTTACCAAATATTTAAGAAATACAAGAAGTACATGAAACCTCTGTACATGAAACCAAGCTGATCAGTCTATGAAATTGTTGATAAAGCTACAGGCTGGACAAAAGACATGGGTATTCTCAAAAATTCTGTTTCTAAAATAAACATCAAGAAGCTAATACATTAAGTTAAAGCAGATACAGAACAACTGACTAGCTAGCAGTACTACATGTATTAGTCTTGGAAACTTTGCCAGCCACTCTCCTAGACCATATTATGATGTAAAACAATCACACTGCTTTTCACTCTTAAAGGACAAAGCTATATCCATTTGTTCTCCAGTCCTAGAACTGCTCACTGTCATGCCCTCCTTATACACAGCAGTGCAAGTCTTCTCCTATATAACATTAGGTCCCTGACAAGCAAGTATTCTACACTGCAAAAAATCTGTCAGGCAAGATACCATCACTATTGTGGGTCTCACACTAGGGAAGGGCACATGTTGGATCAGTTTGAGCGGGCTCCTCTCTCGGGTCACACCTGTGTCCTTTTATCACCCCAATAAAAACAAATTGCTGCAGCCAATTCCTCTTGGCTCCCTTGAACCCTTGACATGTACGTTCAGTAGCCAGTACCATAGATAGGTCAAGAGCACTGTGTCTAACCAAGGAATTACTCGGTACTGCTTGCCTGGACAAGACATCAGCAAAACATGAAGCCACATGCACAGCAGGATTCACACAAGACACTTCAGCCTTTCCCAGAAAGGGTTAGCTTTGTCTAAGAATCATGGTGCATCTGTATAAACATGGAAAACCAACGAATTAGAGGGACACAGGAGTCTACGTTCACCATGAGTCCTAGATGACAGAAGACTGAAGACCACACAGAACAAGAGGCAAGAGCTCAGTATTTTCCGTAGGCTTCAGACACCCATAGTTCATTTGTGTACTTGCTTTACATTTCAGAAAGAGCAGAACATTAAAAATAGACACCTTCCTTTGCTCACTATATGACAAATATTTAATTGCAAGCACATTTTTTTACAAGCAAGATCTCTATATGCCATAGTAATACTTTAATCAATGTTTTCCATTAGACTAAGAAAACATCCGAGAACTCTGCTAGAATGGCCCCATTCATTTATACCTTAACAGCTACACATATATCTAGAGATCGATTTTAAACCACATATGAACTGCATTAAAACCATATGGTTCCTCTCAGAAGCTAAAAGCAAATATTGGTACAGTAATCAGTAGCACAGTCTCATAAGATTAAGTATGTCTGCAAGATATTCAGAAAACCACTGTAAACTAGGATGGAACATCTGAAAGCTGTTTCAGTGTCTGCAGGAGCCATATCTGTTTATTACTCTGTTCTGGATAATATGTAACTTCCTCTTTGCTTCCCTCTCAATTTGCTAATAGTTAACATCAGAACTTTTGAAGACATTACTTCCCATAAATATCCTACAACAAGTTTTCCAACAGTGTTTTGCACACTATCATACACTCTCCTTTGCTGCAAATAACCAGACTGTGATTTAATCAACAATTGTAAAGAAAAAACGTAAAATATTGACTCTTCTCATTCTTCACAGATTTGCCTGTGCCAAGCAAACAAAAAAGGCAAAAAGACTAATTTTCTTGATACCTGAATTTTAGGGAAGAAGAAATAGAACTGGGAAAAAGTCTAAACTCACAGACAGGTTGTAGCATACTAACTGTCAATACAGTTCAAACCTAACAGAAAGACAGATGGCTTTCAAAATACACAGTGTATAAATACCCAGACAAGGCAATCCTTCTCAATTTTCATGAAGTTGAATTTCAATCAACTTTTAGCAATACAAATACCATAATATAAATGATAGTCTTAAGGACTGTAAGAAACACAGTAACATGACAGGTTTTACAAGCCCTCAGCACCACTAGCACAAGACACTAGTAGATACTTCAGGGCATAACCCTGAAGACAAGACTTTCTCAACCAAAATAATGCTCATTTTCAATCAATCTGTACAAAGCACAGAGAGCTATGAAGTTTACTACCAATTTTATTTATGAAGAGGATTTTACCTCAGGATTAATCAGTTCAATGTTTGGTCCTTTCACAAAACACTGTGGTAGGACACTCCCACCTTGCATCAATGATCCGCTCATTTCAAGGCTCCTGGCACTCCAAGACCTTTGTTAGGCACACATGGGTGACTGGCAATGCTCACAAAGATTTTCTTCATAAAGTATCTACCACAGCTACATGTGCACAGATGCAAAATGCCAGCAGAAAGGATCCCCCAGAACCTTTACAACAACCAACCACACTCTTATTTTGGTAGCTTTTTCCATAACTCCTTTTCCATAGCTCCTTTGAACTGCACTACACTAGCAGACCTGCTGCATGTAGATGTCACATACTGAAGACGTATCCTTTACATACGGGCATTGATCAACTTCCCTTCTGTCCTTCCACCAAAGTCCACCAAGGAGCACTGCAGTTGTACATGCCACAGCAGAGTATCCTAAACCATTTCTGTAGTGACTTTAGACAAAAGCCCTGTTGTCCCACACTCCAGTCCACTGTTACTATGACAACAACACTACAATGCCTCTAAATTACCAATGTATGATTTCAGTCACAGGCCCCTCCATCCCCACCAGCTCACAGAGAAGAATCTTTATACTCAGGTCCCTTTGAATAGGGAATACAAACTACAGACTTATAAAGAAATATAGTTAAGATTCAGCCCAAGAAGCTTTGATTTCTGTGATGAGTATTAACGATTACAAACTGACTCAGCTTAAACCTGTGGTTAGAGGACATGAAACTATTTAAAACCATGAGCAAGAACTCCAGTGAGAAAGCAAAAGCATCTTCCACTCAATCTGAAACATGGAATTTTTATCCTGTGGTTGCTATCACGCAGGGTTTGACAAAGACCCCACGAAAAAGCAAGTAGACAACCATATTAAGTCTGCGCCACTGTGTACACAGTGGATTTAAACCCATTTGCTACTCAAAAAAGCAGGGTTCCACACACATGCTGTCACTCACAGAGCAGAAAACAGACCAAACCAATTCATAACCTGAATAGTCTGATAAGCCTGCTTCCACAACAGATTTGGCTTTGATCAGTGAACATCTGAGTAATAAATACTATTAAGAATAGGCCAGGGGGATTATTCCATGTATCTTGACAGATAATAGATAGATGCTGTTAACAAGGTCTTAAGCATATCAAATCACATGGTACTTTTGCTCTGTATGTCAATGTTAACTGCAACCAACACACAGGGTAGCTCCTCACACTGTAAGGATTAATTCATGTCACCCTATTGGACAAAACTCACATTTCTGGTACACAAGAACAGTCTGAAGTTCTTTAAACTGTTCTGCAGCTCTAAAAAGTTCAAATAAAGTCATTGTCTTCCCACTGCAAACTCTAAGTAGTCAGTAGCAGAAATGCTCCAACTATGTGGTCAAAGCAGGAATATTAAGAATATTCAAGAACTTCTGATACAAACACCACAGATAATCTCCAGAGGTTCCTTCCAACACTAACGATTCTGTGATTCTGTGAATAGTTAAACATTATACACAAAGTCCTCACTTGACAGCACTTTCCAATGAACTTCCTAGCCTCTGAATACTGGATTCCCAAGATGTCTCTTTGAATCTAAGCTTCCTTCTAGAGCACCAGTTCTCCAACAGAATCTTTGGGAATTCAGTACATCTCTCCAAACATGCATAACCAGCTCCCAGTAGACCTCAATTAGCAACATCCCCTTTAATACTTATTAAGAAACTATTGGTCTTTCTACAGACTTTTGACAATCCAGCAGCTAAATCTTTAGTCACTATAATCATTTTTCAGTTAAGATGCTAAAGCCTCTCCCCCTCACCACTCCTCACCGCACTCCCCATCCCCCAAAAGAACTGGTTACTGCACAATTTTGCTCTCTGAGGGCACTTCCTGTGATTTTTTATTTATTTTCAGGTAGTAAAACCAGAGGCAGCTCTAACTTTTAGAGCAATACAATTCCTCTGCTTGGAAGGCAAAATGCTTTGAGCATTACAAAATCTCAAGGGGCAATAAAGTCATAAATTGCAATAATTTCACTATTTGCTGTACATGCCTTCTTTGCAATTGAATGATTGGGCAAAACACAACTTCTACAACTCCTTTAAGGTTTACTGTGCACTAGTTGTACCCATAAAATACCTTTCATAGATTTTTTAATCCTGCCAGAAGGCTTATCTGCCCTGCAGGAAGGGGTCAAATCGTATTTCCAACACATTTCAGCCTGAAGATATGCAATAGCAGAAGGTAATAGCTGATGAATTCTTCTCCTTTCACAGTTGTGAGGAAGCACAGCAGCGTGAGCAATGTTTTGACATTCTTAACAAAGAGACATTTAAATAACAGCGATCCCTATGCTAAGGGGAGGACCTGTAGGTTGGAAAGCCTGCTAGGTCAAAAAAGTTTTAGTTTGCTTGCTTACTGTATCTTTCAAGTACAAAGAGAATAATGGAAAAAAAAAAAAATCAACTTCCTCAGAAGTTCTCTGGTCAGAGAGACAAATGCACCTTGACATTACCATTAGAGATTGCTTCACAGCACTGGAACAGTAAACTCATCATGCCAAAGGATCTTTGCAGGAAATTTTAACCAGCCCAGAGGAAGCCAGTAAAAGCATTTGTTTAGTGTCATATTAAGTAATTCCTGAGAGATTCTTAGCATTGCATGGACTAGAAGTAATTTTTTAAAACTTCTACAGTTTTGTACAGTGTTGAAGGGATCTTTTTAGTAGCTAGAATTTGGTAACTTTAAGGAAATATATTAAGGATCCCGTATGTTCAGATCCATAAATCACAGCATCACCACAGAAGATGCTCATGGTTTGCATATTTGTGTAGGATGCCCTTAAAAACTAAGCAGATGTATGACACCTGAGATCACTTTTAGGCTAGCAGTCCTGTAATAGTTTTTAGAATACTTAACTGGAAATCCACCTGCGGGAAAAGAACACAAAACAAACCCACCAAACAAAAAGCTCTGCAGGAACCATAGCCTCTGCAGAAACACACACAGTGGAGGGCAAAGCAAGCCCAGGCAAAACTGCATAAGCACAGCTTCTGTAAGGCTATTTTTAGCCTGTTTTTTTTTTTAACAAAGAAACAAAAAAATAAGTGTGTTGCACAAACACAGTTTTAAAGAAGCTGTTACCACCCCAGAAATACCTTGGAGCTACTCCCATTCCATGTTCAGCAACCAGAAAACCAAAATAGAAATAACATGAAGTTATCCTATAAATCTACTATACCCAGTTCTTATGTCTGTACCCCCATACCAACCCCTAACCTAAAAAACACCAGAAAAGACAATAATTCCAGAATATTTAACAGGATAACATGATGGAAGACTTAAGTTTTTCACAGCTTGGAAAAGAGACATCTGAAGGAAGAAGAAATATAGGCCTATAAAATCACAAAAGATATGCAGAGTACAAGTAGAAAAGTCTATTCGCTACTTCTCTCGAAAGTCCTGAATGACTTGTAATAAAAGTCATAAAGAATAACATTTTGAAGAAAAGGAAGGGTTGTTTTCTTGCTACAAGACTACTAAATTGTAAAATTCTCTTGCTACAGAACACCTTCAAAGCCAAAAACATAGCAGCATTTAAGAAATTATTAGACCTATCTTTCAAGAATTTTGTGCACCAATGGCTATGTAACACAATCGAGATGCAGCCTCTGCGTTATCAAGTTCCTAAACTGCTGATTGCCACGAGAAAGAAGTATACACTCAAGCCATTCGTTAACCCTGAGCATCTTCACTACACACCACTGTTGGAGAAAAGTGAGCTATGTGAATCTTTGGACTGCAGTAGACCTTCAGATGAAGAAATAGATCATCCTTTCTCTCCAACTCAACCTGCACAACAGTTGCTAACCTGACATCACAGCATTTCTCCAAACACTTTGCAGAGTTCACCATTCATTCATTATTCCATGAGCAAACATGACACTGAGGAACAAAACCACTTTTCATTAGTTCTAGAAACAGTCCACAGACACCAAAAATACATCTTCCTGACAGATAAAGCAATCCGAGGAGCCATAAATACTAGAGAACACTTACCTAACAATTGGTTTTTATGCTTCAATACATTAAGTCCAAAAATTGATTACATAGCAAACAATGCTTTTAAACTGATTCAATTACTTAGCAACTAAACAAACCTGCAGAAGCTAAATATATTGTAAGAGATGGTCAGCAAACCAGCTAAGCACTGCTTACCATTCTCCAAGATCTCTCACATTTCCAGACCCAGGACACAAACTGCCTAAAAGTGCCACAGTCTCTATTCCTTCCAAATTTGGCACACTTGTATTCTCTGCCTTTAACTTCCAACACTGTCCTATGATTGTAATATGCAACGAGTAAAATAGAAGAACAAGAAATCCTATCAGTCATTTGCTGGAGTTACCTGGAGTAGAAGCTTGTACATAACCTGATGAATTTTCATCAGTTCATGTACACTTCTTATTTCCACATAAGCCCCCCAGTTGTACCTATTAGTCTGAACTTGGCTGTACAGCTGAGTATTCCTAGCACTTTGAGCATAAACATGCACACTCCATTCCAAGGCTAGTGCTAGACACAAGAGCATTCTATAGTTGTAGTGCAGTCACTACCCAGCTTTTGCTGGACTTCCCACTCTGCTTCAATGCCTTGAGTATTCCACCAAAAAATCATTATCCCTCAATATGCTGCATCTCCACACTGTTCAGTTATCCCTTCTCCCCTTTTGACTTGTAAAGTGTCCAAAAGAACAGCATTCTATGCTCGATATGACAAAGAAAAGATGCAAACTAGGATGGCAAAGAAGAAGGGAAGGCAAGAAGATAAAGTGGAAAATTATCTTCCATTGTCTCATTTGAAAAAAGATGCCAAGAACAGGTAGCCAAACAATACAGCCAGATGACCAAATCCTACACAACCTGCTTTTCAGACAGACATCAAGTTCAGCAATAAATTCTAGGTTATGCCAGGATTTCCAGAGACTGCTCTTCAATTAACGCATTTTAAAAACCATGTCTTGATTCTTTTAAAAGAAACACTCTTAAGAATATGTTTGGGATTTATTTTTTTTTTTACAGGTTATTTTCTTCCATCATATCTGCTGTAACAGGTATAAATAGCAGCACTGTACAAGTATATTCCAGAAAGCTATTCAAGTATTCCTAGTTAGAATTTGTGCCCTAAGCAATCATTATTCATTATCCCTATGCATAATGTGTTTCTTTAAAAGACTCTGAGATAAAAGCTACCTTAATATAACCTTAATATAAAAGTTATATACAAAACCACTGGAAATAAACAGGAACTTGTCAAAACCAGCAAAACATGCTTGCCCACTAGATGTAAGATGCAACCAAACTCACTGCAAACAAGAATAGAATTCTTTATCTACACTCTTGTCCTAGCAGGTTTATGGAATCATAAATCCCAAAGTAGCATCATACTACAGTACATATTAAATCTAGTGACTAGTGAGACTGCCTTCAGTAATAATTCTCACTTTGATTGATCAACTATCTGATTGAAGTACAACACACATGGACATCTGTAACTAAACTGAGCACAACCACATCATGCTTGCTTGCTTGAAATAAAATAAATTTTTAAAGGATTCCCAGACTCCAATCTGCCTGCAAGTAGCTTTGTTAGGAGAACAGCATCTAGTCCCACAGCCCTGCTCCATGTTTCCAAAGAACCCTACAACTGCAGTGAAGAGCAGAAGAGCTTTGGGATTTGATCAGTACCACATACTGAATATTATTTATTACATATATATATATATATATCATCCCCTTAGTCTAACATCTAGAGTAACAGAACAAATCTGAGCATGGAACACAGAATGATGTTCTGTGTAATACAAGACATAAATCTGATTATGTACTTCCTTTCACAAAGGTCACAAATTACTAAATTAGACTATACCTTTAAAGGTATCATCAGTCCTTTGATCATGGAAATTAGATCTAAATAATCTCAAATCACTGTCAGCATTGTACATCAAAACTGATGTGCCACAATCTCCCATCTTGATCTGACCTACCCAATCTCCTTCAAACAGTACCAGAGAGCCTTTAGACAAACCACCCAAAGCGATAAAGCTAATGCAAGAACTTGTCCTGTAAGTTATGGAGCTTTCTCTGCTGGACTGTAACAAGTCTTTAAGTAAATAGATATTATCTGAAGTTCTGAAAATTGTGTCTTGTTCTATATGTTATTGTCCTAGTTTCATCTGTAACTGCTATTTTTCTTCCTTGAACAATCTTATGTTCATAATTTTAACTGTGGTTCCTAAATACTAAGTTTTTCTCTCCATGTTCAATAAAAACCATTCTGTTGAGTAGACCATTTTATTCAAGTTACTAGATGTGAGAAGAACTAGCGCTGATAAATAAGTTCAAGGAACTGATCTGAGTGTCTAAAAAAAAAAAAAAAGGAATAAAAAAGTAAAAATAGAAGTCCCCATTTAGAAAAAAAGTAATACTAAGTACACTGAGAAAAACCATAAAAGTTAAAGACATCCTGACTGAAGAGTTCTTTATATGTTCTAGACACATTTAAAATGATTGAAGTATTCAATTTGATTTGAAATTGCTTTGGCTCCAGGCTACAGCACATACACTGAAGATATATAACCACCGTGAACAATGGTGTCCTGTAACTTGTATTGGAAATCTCCAAAGGACTCATGAGATGTTCCCCCATACTGTATAGAGTGAAAGGTTAACTATCTTTCCAACCACTAAGACAACATATAGAGCAGCCCAAAAAGCAAAGACTTTACCTAGAAAGCTAGTTTTCTTGAGAACAACCAAGACAGACAAACCTCCATATTCAAACTTTGACTATTGTAATTTAACAGACAAGGAGATTTTACCTAACCTCCCCTGCTTAGTTTCATATGCAATTTCAGCAAGGCTTGTATCATAAACCTTGGAAAAGTTAGCCTTAAATGACTATAACTATACCTACCTGCAAGCTTAGAAGATGTTATCTTTTAAGAACAAGCAGTATCTTTCATCTCAGGTCCAGCACAACAACTATTACAACTGCACAATACATGTATCAGGTAAGATTTCAATTTAAGAAGTGACAGACACTTACCAATACACACATCTATCTTCCCCTTGATAGCAGCTTCATGCAAAGGAGTGTAGTTCCAATTGTCTCTAGCATTTGGGTCTGCCCCTTGACACAGTAGTAGACTAACCACTTCAGCATGACCAAAAGAGCAGGCGTTGTGAAGGGGTATCAGCCCTCCATCATCACGAGCATGAACATTGGCTCCTGTCTGTAGCAAGTGCTCTACAACATCCTTCCTTCCAAAACCTGTAAAAGAACATATTTCTGTTCATTCATCTGGTAAAACAACATGATTTAATATTTAAAACTGTTTGTTTAGCCCAGTGCACAGACATCAAATGATATTATTCACATCCCTCTTCTACTGCTTGGTTTATTTCACCACCAAGTGCAACTATATTCACCTGCTCAAACAACAGCTGGAAGATCCACTTAAACTCATGACAGGGGTGAACAATGTTGTATTATAAATAGCTTCACTGGCTGCCACTGTCTCATAGAAAAGTTCTACAATAGACTTGCCATTCTTTTTCAAGAGAAGATTATTAGGAGGTAAAGATGAAATAAACACTGGTTTTAAATTTCTATTACTATGAAATACTTCGCAGACTCCACTGTGGAGATCACAGGAACAGAAGTTCAAGAGGGACAGTTTAAGCTAAAACACAAGTGCTCATTTTTGTATCAGACTGCATCTCAAAGGTCAGATTCCATTTCTTATAAACCTCAGGGCTAAAAGCAGTATCACTGGAAATTTTAAAAGACTGACACTTTAAGAGTTATTGTGTCTTCTGGTAATGATGGATACCAACCAGCTTAAGGATGAAAAATCCCACGTATATGAACTATGTTTCTGAAACAGCTGAATTAAATGCTGCAGCAAATGAAATTCCATCACAGTAGTGCTAACTGGCAGTTTATAGATTGTAGTAATTCCATAGATCACAGATCAGAAACATAACTAAAAACATTGTTTCTCTTTTAGAAGGCAAATACAAAGCTCAAGGGAAGAGACAAAGAAGCTATCAATTCTCCCCCAGGTGATCACAGCAAAATGCTGCTGAAAGGGACTGAAATGGTTCTCAAAAGTCAGTACTCTCCACCGCAGGCAACAACTCATGCACAAAGACTTTATAAATCACAATGTTTTACCCCAGATCAGTAAATCCCTGGATACGACCTCCATTTCAATGAATTAAGCCCCCTTTTTGCCAGAGTACTGCACTAGTTATAGCTATGCAGACTTATGGCACAGAATTAGCATGCTTTTTCCCCAGAGTCCATATGGTGAGACCTCTAAGCCAGATCTAGCAGCTTTGCATCCACACTAGCTTAATCCAGTTAAGGCTAATATTCTAACTCAACATCCAGCTTTCAGTCAAACTGCAGGCTAGCCATTCTGCAGGAATTTACAGTCTCCTCAGTGAAGCACAGAGTCCTTCAACATCCTCTCTTGAAGGACATAAGTTTTCTAGAAGCTGACTAATGCTACGGTTAAGGCAAGCACAGCCACAGGAAAAAGCCCCTTTACCAAGGCTTACCATGGTTTGAGTTTTGATGACAATTTAGCAGTATCTTTATTTCTGCCCCAAGCAAGCAGGTAGAAGAACAGTCTGGGGAAGACATCATGGACATGCACACAGATGCCCACATCTAGTAGAGAGTGTAGCAGCTTACACTTAGTTAATCCTGTATTGTAATGTAGTTTAAGCGTGCCAGCGAGCAAGTACAACTTGGTTACTTTTGGATAGCTATAAGGATTCCTCAGTCCTCACTGTACAGAGCCATCAGCTGCTTGAAGCACAGATGCTGGACCACTACAAATCACAAGTTAGCACACTTAGATACCAAAGTGTGTTTTCTTTAATACATGGGGCTGAACAGCAGTTGAGCAGCTGCTGCACAAGCTGCTGAGCTATACCAGCTGCCGGGAGGGCCCCACAATCAGATTGGCTCCCCCCTCAGCAATCCAATTTTAGTCCATCACTGCAGATGAGTCAAAGCTTTCTGGTACATTATATACTGATCACTTCATGTTAGAAATTACACTACAGAAATGGAAGTTTGCAAATCAAAACTGGTATTATTAAAAGTGATACTTATTTATCATGACAAAACTGCTAACAGAAGACACATTTCTCTTAACTGAACTGTCAGCAAGGCCACAGCTACTGTAAATCACTGCAGCTTCTAACATGAAAACTGATTTGTTTGTTTGTTCCTGTTATGAAACAGTCAAGGAACATCACCTCTAAGTCTTCAAACAGAAAATGACAGCTTAAATGGGTACAACAGCAAAGGGTATCTGGTTCCCCAGCAAAGCTAACAGGCCTGGGGCATAAATACCAAGAAGCAAGCCCTCAAGATTCCCAAGTTTATATTGTTCATTTCACTGGCAAAGGAAAATTGAGAAAACACATGAATTAGGAAGGGATAGTTTCAACTAAACAGCAAATCAACAGATTTTATTAGCCTTTAGTTTTTATAGACTGAACTACTAAAAAGAGTGCTGAAACTAAATTAGCATTTGCTTTACATGTACTTCTGGTCTCTCAAGGAAAAACCACCTTACAGTCCCTGAAAACCCAAATTCCTTTTCAAGTTCTTGAATGTTGAGATTTCCAGGACTACACACACACACTTGTTCAAGGTAGCCCTTGATAAAGGTATCTTTGGAAATGCCCGCAACAAACGCTTTACAGTTTTTGCTGACTTGGCTCTTCTGTTCAGTCCTCAAAAAGCACAGTAAAGGTTACTGTGATTTTATCCCACCAGACCACTAGCCTTTCAAAGTGGTGAGTTATGGGAATAGTTTTCCCATCTTGATCGCAGACAAACTTGTAAAAACTTGAATTGCCAAAGTACCAGAAAGTCTTTACAGTGATCACAAAATCCAATCTGTCAAATTGGTTGTAATTACTGAAACTCCTGCAGTGTGGAGGTCACCTTTTAAAAAAAAAAAAACAAACAACAGGCACATACCAAGCCATTTGCAGCAGATCAAGCACATATAATTTGGTTTAAAATGAAGAAACTAATGTGATGGCATTTAAGATGATTTTTAAAATCTTACTCCTGTATATTTCCAGTGCAACTTTAATTTGCAAAGTCTAAGAGTTCCCAAGAAAGAAACTGTAATCAAAGATCCCCAAAGATGATCAAATAGAAGGTTCCTACAGATAACATCCAAAACCAGAGTAACTATGGAGAAGAGTCACATTTAAAGGCACAGAATGCAGGCTTGTTTTAATGAGGTTCACCTCTCAACTTCCAAAGCACACACATGGGCAGGGTCCCTTATTAGCTTTGGCTATTTGACATGGGTAAAATGCACAAACCTTGCCCTCATTTTAGCTTTTCTACACAACTTAGAAGTTTCAGGCAAGTCAGAGTACCTCAGAAAACATATTGTCCAGAAGAGAAAGGAAGCGGTAATCCCATTACAGTAAAGTAGTAGCAAGAGAACATTTGAAATTTAAGGGTGAAACACTCATTAGTCAAAGCACAGAAAAGGCAAAAATTCAGAGTGACTGACAGGCTCTTAATTTCTCCAGTCATCTCATAGAAACTACTGAAGTGGTGAAAGCCAGGACATGGACACAGCTATGAAAGCTTCACATAAATCAAAAGACAGGCACACAATTTGGAGAAAATGCCACTTAACTAGTTCTTTGCCAGTGCTGTATTCCATACCTGTCACTCTAGGCTGAAAGTGAGGGACAAAAAAAGGCTTTAGGTAGTAAACTGGCAGCTTGAATATTAAGCTAAATCAAACTTTCAAGTGCTGTCAGTCAAGACAGCACCTAGATACCACCAAATGCTTACTGCCAAGACCAGCCCTGTTCCCCTGTCACATCCTGCTCCCAGCCCACAGGGTTGTCCTGTCCCATCTCTTCTTGTGGCACTGAACCTAAGTAAGCAAGAGGTAACAGAGTGAGCAGGTTGAATAATTGATGATAGAAGCAATGCAAGGAAAGCAACAGGAGCATCAGTTGATACCCTGTTGGTACATGCTCCAGTTAGGACTTCCATATTAAACCTGGGTTCAGTTACTCAAAAGCTTACACATAGTAACAATTTATAGACAATTACTAATACTCCAAGATGCCACATAAATCATTGCCCAATTTCAAGACTCATTTTCAGAAAGTCTGGTAAAAAAACCAACCAACTATATGGACTTCCCACCAAAATCAGAAGAATGCTTTCTCCACTGCCAGCCATACATGAAATAGTCAGTTTGATCAGTTTAAGTACAGCTGTACTGTCTTACCCACTGCCCAATTAATGTCACTTAATCAACATAGCATGAATTCCTCCAAATGCTAATTCTAAGCTCTGCAAAGCTGTTAATACGTGCAGAGTTTAATTTATCACATGAAAGACCCTAACTCTCACTACCTGTTTTTCCTCCTCCTTTCACTTGTTTGCTCTTAAGAACACATTGACTCCAAAAGGAGTTAGATTTTACAGAAGTGCATAATCACAGGTTAAGCACACCCGCAGGTATTACTGTGATCTTAGGCAAAGCAGGAAAGATGCTCTTATTAAACGTAGTCCCTCTTGTTACAGCGCTAAACGTAACTCTAGGAGAATGTAATCCCTTGGAGAAGCACACATCTTAGAGACACATGGCCTTTTGTGAATAATTTTAAACAGTAAGCAAAGGGTGAAGTTCAAGCTAAGTCACTGTACATCTCTTTGCTTTAGGACTGCACATTCTGATACCAGATTATCCCCCCACCCCCGCAAGACAGGTCTTCCAAAAGCCACCAGGCACTTCTCCCACTTCACTTTAGTTTAACAAAATAAACAGAAGAGCCTTCAAGCTGGGAAAAAAGGCATTTGCTTCAATATTACTGAAGGTCTGAGATTTTGCATTTATATCCTCTTGTAAATTCCTTCAAAGGATTTTAAATAGGAAGGAGATACAAGTATTGCAAGACCACTCAAGACAGCAAATTACCAGCCACAAAGCAAGCTGAAACTTCCTAGGAAGTAATATGCTTGCGACAGTAGAGTTCATGTACTACAAATGCAACAAAAACAAGCAAGAACTTCAAAATCAAGGACAGTAATTTATCAATTCCTCTTTTTATATGAAAAAATCTGTATTTTGCAGGCTCTGAGCCTGTAAGGCTGCCAGGATGTTTTCTAATTGACTACACAATCTGCATTCTTCATTCTAGCCATGTTATTATTCCTGCTTTAAGTTGCACAAGGCAGAACTGATCAGTGACTGAGCTTTATACACACCTGTTTGAGTAAGGTCAGACATCTCTCCTATGGCAAGGATGTATCAGACAACAGCAACAAAATGAGTCAGGGTAGTTTAGGAATAGTATTTCAAACAAGGACTTCCTGTAATAAGTTACCAACTGCTTCTTGCTGTTTCCTGGCTCTTCCTCAAGATACACTCAGTCGGCTAGTTACATTTGTTCTGATCAACTTGATCAGCTCTCTTCTGAAACTCTGACCACTGACTCTTCTCCAAACAAGTGAAATCCCTTTGCCTTCAGGACCAAAGTCACTCAGAAGTTTTCTAAAGAACAGTTATATATGTTAGCCTTCAAAAAAAATATTTTACTCCCAACAGTTATTATCAGGAATATCAAAAACATGCTTACAGGAACTACCTTCCCCAAATAGCTTTTTGCCATTACTACAGATCCGAGCAGAAAGAAAACAAAGGAGCATCACTGATGCTCTAACAAATCACCTTAAATCATGTTTCTTCAAGCCCGAGTTTGGGCTGATACCACCAAGAGCACTTCAACTTGTTATCCCAACTCTATACTTTCCAAAAGCCGCTCCAGAAACCTTTACCTCAGTACCGAAGTGGGCATTAACCCACAGTTCAGCAATTACTGTTATAACTCTCTCTAAACTTGGGTTAAACATTAGAAAGAGAATAACACTGAAACTACAAGAATGTGTTGCCTAAGAACTAACCTAAGGGGCTAACTTCATGATAAAAAAAAAAAAGAAGTTAAACTTCTCATTAAATGGATGTGGAACTCGATAAGCTTATGGTTCTGGACATATGAAGAAATTGGCTAGGACTCAGCTTATTTCTATCAGGTCCATCCACCTACTCATTTCTGAAACAGGTCCTATTACTAATGACTTATCAGCAAGGACTATGTTCAAAAACAGAACAATCAAGGTGTCAACAGCAAATACCTATCTATCCTTTTGTAAGGCTAAACCTTGTTTCAGAAGGGAAGAAGCAAATCCATCATCAAGCCAGCTCCTACAAATTCTTGCCGGCTCTGAGAAAAAGCTGGGATTTCAGACAAAAGGTCACACAACTCCTCCCCATCCAGGCATATTAAAGATGGAAAAGACTTGGAAAGTCAACGTTGGTATGTGAATGCTATACATGATGACACACACACACAAAAGAGCCATGAAAGCATCACTGCCAACCTGCTCCAAACCCAACAGGCCAATACAGGCAGTCCCACTCAGTGATTCACAGAAAATATGTAGGTTGAGGGCGAAGTCCTACTCTACCCCACGCAAAGTTCACCTAAAATGTGACACATTATCACATAGACTGAAATAATCTACAAAAAAAAAAAGTTTAAAAGTCAATAACATACCCCAAGGTGGCAGGGGGGAAGAGGTCCGG
>JANHGB010051329.1:4172-14272 GCA_026283785.1 Coracopsis vasa
TCCTCCTTGTTCTGATGGCTGGATTTTTACAGCAGTGTGTTGTGCATATTTTGCAAGTCACAACTTGAAACTTCCTCCTCGCAGAAGGTTCTGTCATTTGGAGGAACCCCACCCTGCTCTTCCTTGAAGATGCGCAATCCCAGGCTGTGTTGGAGCATGCCTGGGGAGGCAGGTGCAGCCTGGCTGGATCCTCCACATTGCCTACAAATAAACACTGTTTAAACAAATTGGACTAATAAGAACATTCAAGATTCAAGTAATAATCAGGACAGGTTTTGCTCTGCAGTCTTCATTCCATGCTTTTCCCATCCCCTCTCCCTCTGAGCTGTAATCCAGAGTATATGACATGATCATGTTGCTATGGAAATCAATTACAACATAGCTGTATAGGACTGTATAACAATAACAGTTGTTAATAGCACCTTTGTTGAAAACAACATCAGGTTAAAGTTACTTTTAAACCCCCCACATTTCCTTCCTGCTGTTGCAAACAAAGAGTTACATAAAATTAAAGATTTCTTTTCTAAAGATTTATTTTAAAGAAAAAAAGAACCTTCCAACATAGAGCCTTTAAACACAGTTTTATTCTTCCTTATTCAGATTTGAGCAGCAGTTGTGTAGCCGTCAGGTCTGTCTTCCATCCCAGAAAACATAGGAAATGCTTAAAGCTAGTATGAGTTCTTCAAACATTAGAAATAAGGGACCAGACAAGAGCAAGGTTATTTCTCTGCTCAACATAGGCCCTTTATGCTCCTGTCTCAGTTCAAGTCTGTGGGAACTGTAGGCTGTCACCTGATCTGCAGAGTTTCCTCCTCTCTGTAGAGTCACCCAATTCCTTCCCAGTGCTGCCCATTACTTGCTGCAAGCATTTAAGGGATGAGTCCTCAGCAGCAACACACTGTTAACCTCAGGGTCTTGTCCAGACTAGTTCTACGGTTTGATGGGGACCTATCTCATTACCACACAGACTTCTCAATGATGTTCTGTTTCAGGGTTGTCGAGTCTTTATACTGATACACCAGATTTCCTTGATGCTTAAAGATGTATGGACCTGGGTAGCTCTTTTTACTGAGCTTCTTAAGCCTTTCTGGCTGTTGTTCCCTAAGGAAGCATGGCAATGCAGTCACCAGACTTCTCTTGATTTTTCGTTTGGGCAGCAGTGGAGTACCCACACAATTTGAGACCATTTGGTCTCAATTCAACCTTTTACCCCCTCACTCGCTATTCAAGACTTTCTCTGCCTGCCTCATGCAGGAAGCTGCTGCGTTGAACAGAGACCTCCACCCACGGCTCGAATGGCACATGACATATCTATATATGCTGGGCACATTTCTACATATGCTCCAGAGAACAATCCCTTCATATGCGCAAGTTTGTGTACCAGCTGCATGGTACTGGAGTTCTCTACTTTCAGGGGGACCTTCTGTAAGCTGATACAGGACTAATAATTCTTCTAAAGTTTTTTGGCAAGTTCCAAGTCTTCCTTGCCTTTTGTAGAAGAATGCTCTAGTCTGTCACATGAATTCATTCCCTCCATCTCTATTTATTTCTTCAATCACGTTACTTGCAGAGGAGTGCCCAGAGTGGCAATCAGTTTAAACTCTAGCAGCAGACCCTGTGGATGTCATTCCAAGGCTACCATTCTCATCTCTGAACATACAGGTAGTGATGTTCCCTGGCTGTTTGGCTGCTGTAACTGAGCACATTCCCCATGAATGTAAGCCAGATGCAATGACAGCATGCCTCTGGAGCCAGTCTCAGTCTGGCCAGAACATGAGCCAAATAGCTCAACACTGTTTGCTGCGTGCCCCTCTCTATTTGAGGAGGTTCTCTGTGGCTACTCAATTTTAACCCTCCACACCAGCAGCACTAGGCATTCAGAGATGCAGATGGGCATTTGAAGGTAATGTTTTAGGTCCATCAGCACAGAGCTAAGCCAGCCCAAACTACCTTTTGCAAGTCCAGCAGTACTACCCAGACCCCATGTCAGCAATCTCTCCTGCTGAGGTGCAAGCTGCAGTTCCTGTTGCTTTTGTTGACTCTGCGGGAGGAGTGCCTGGTCCACTGCTGGTTTTTCAGCTGCAGATAAACATTTCAATCTTTCTCCCTCACAACAGAAGAATCCATTGAGCTGTATTTGCCTACTGGTTTTGCCATTATCTTCTATGCAGATGCTTCAGTTTTCTCTTAGTGATACAGTCCATTTGCTGCCAACATGCTTCATGGTGCACAAGCTGGCTTACTTTCCCCAAAGATTATTCTGTCTTAGGGTCCCAAATCTGTTCAGTCAGCAGTTTGTCCCCCTTTGAGCATACAGCTCGAGGGGGCTGTTTGCCACCACAAGGCAAGTCACACAAACTCACCTATTTAATTTGCTCCCACCACTAATTCCTTGCATAATTCCTCTGATTCCTTCCCTGCTAGGTCCAATAACCTTACAGAGCTGGTTTGCTCCAGATCCATGGGTTCTTAGAGAGGTAGGTTACACTTAGCAGTTTGTTTGCAAATACATGGAGGATTTGTATATGGTATAAGTATAGCATCTCCTACAGACTGCTTTTTTTCCTCTTCAGGAATCTGTGAGGTTAAATTAGGTATGTGTAACAAACACAAATGATAAAAGGCCCTGAGTCGTTTCTGAGTGTCATTGTTTATTTGGAAGTGTGATAGATGTTAGGTTTAGAATGAAGTACACCTTACTTGGGACACAAGAACTACTGCTGGTTTTTACCCCCATAGCTTGAAATACACAGATAGATAGACTTACATTCGTGGCCTTCATGACTTTCCAGTGCCTCTTACAAATGCCTGAACTTACAAAGGTGGTGCTGACTTGCTACTGTATTTATTTCCTTATAGAAATGAAATTGCTGAGTGTGGGAAGGGATGGTTGCTGTCAGGGAAGATCAAGAAATGAAAATGTACCCCTTTTGGGACATATGTCAAGGAGATCTGCAGACCCTCAGCCTGAAATAGAGGATGAAGTAAGAACAAGTGCCAGAGGCAAAGGCAATAAAGGAAAACTAGACAAGCTCTATCCTTCAGCAGGCAGGGATGAAAAACAGGGAGACATGCGGAGTTTTCTGGTTTAAAAGGGAGATACTCTGAAGCTGTTACAATGCACCTGCAAACAAGAGCCAAATGGTTACATAGCTGCGAGCAGAAAAACTTTGCAAAGCAGCAAAGGAACTGGAAATAAAATTAATAAGATATTTGACCAGTAGGGTGTGAGGTGGAGAGTCCCTCGCTGCTGGTTCGTCCATGAGTAAGAAACAGTGAGAAGTTCCTGAAATGAGAGGCAGCAGATCATCAACAGCAAAGTTGCCACAAGATGATGGCTCTTAAATGTGGATCTTGTCAGGTATCTTGATGGTCTTTGTTGTTATTTTCTTGTATGAGCCAAAGATGTGCAACGTATTTTGTAGAAGACAAAGAGGTGGTCTTTTAGAAATGCTTACAATTTGAATACTAAAGGAGAGGAAACAAGAGTGGATGTTGAAAAGTTTGAAAGTACTGTTTAAGCATAAAAAAATCAAACCAATAGCACTTGGCACACTGGCGATAGGTGAGTGAGCCAGATAGCAGCAGGTGAAATCTATGGCATACACAGTTGTGCACACTGTGAGGAAAACATTTTCCTCAGCATTTTGCCTAGCTTTCAATTAAAGGTATCAGAATATTTGAGGAATACCTGATTGCCACTTGATAACTAACTGGAAGCTCATCTCTGTAAAATGGGCATCCTTGATCAGAAAGCAAATGCCAGGATGCATTAGGAATGAAATACTGAATCCTGCGTGAAGCTTTGTATTGCCATTACAGGAACCAAAGATGTGCCTGTATCTGAAAGAGAATTGGTGACCCTGTCTTAAAAAAGATAATGAACCACTTAAAGGGGTTTGAAGATAAGCCCGTGGGAACAGAGACATGCAAAAATGTCTCTGCACCACAGCACAAGTGCAGTTATTGTTTATTTATTTTATAGCTAAAGCCCCTTAGTATGCATAAGGCTTTGTAGACAGATAGGATAAGTCTGTGCCTGAGGAGTTTGCCTTCTGAGCAAGACAGAGTGAAGCAAAGGGAATTGTGTTGGTACATGTGCAGAGCAGCGGGAGGCAGAGAGAGCCACTGAAGAGGAGACGTCAGGGTCAAGGGTGTCACCAGAGCCCTCCCAGCGTAGGCACTCACCTTCCAGTAAGGCAGTCCCATCTGGCATTGCTATGCAGAGAGAAAGCTTCTTGTTTCATTATCTGGGAGGTGTGACCTGTCTGCTTACAACTGCGGTCCTGTAGGAAATACCCTCCAGACTCCACAGAGTCTGTCTTCACTGGCTTTTTTTTCTACATATGCAGCTGCTTATACAGCAGCTCCATATTTATATGCACGGAAAAGCAGCTGGATTGCACAAACAGCAAAAAAAAATCAGTGAATATTTGAATTCAGATGCAAATGGGGGGGGCATGTGTGTTGCGATTCTTTACTATTTATGCACTTGAGATTTACTTGTGCAGATAAATTTTAAGTCAAATTCTAAATGTGAAAAAAAGTGGAATTGCACATTTTATCGTAAAATTCATGGGAAGTTACCAAACACGGTACAAAATCGGTATCATTTGATATATGTAATTAGCCAGCACATCAGCAGACCTAGAAATGTTCATCAAATAGACTAATCATTTTAAGTGATGACAATCTTGAGTATTTCCTAATCCAGTTGCAGCTAATTTCAGAACAGAAGAAAATAATATTAATAGAATATGTTTTTGTTGCATATTACTTGCTCGGTTCTAACATTATATATGCAAATCAGGTAATTTTGTACCTAATTGCCTGATTTGCATGCATAAATGTAGGTTGCACATGTGCAAATTATTTCATTCAAATGTAGTATATGCTTAATATATAGAGTGGCTGAAAACCTTGAATCTTTATATCTGAATCACTCAGAATTTTCATTTCAGGAAAAACAAAGTTTGTCACCAGTTTTGGAGGTCAGATAAAGTAGGTAGGCTGCTTTGGGTGATTTTGCAGTTGCAGTCACCCTGGAGCTGTTCATTTGTCTTGAGAAATGAGCAATGATGTGAATACCCAGGGAGATAAGTAAATAAAAGGGATCCTGTGGCTTTAAATGCCATGAGAAAATCACAGAAAAATATGACACTTGCCAAGTGGAAAAAGGACAGAATCACTCAGAAGGAAATGTGGCCTTCGAAGCGTAAGATGGTTTAACAGACATGAAACCTAAGATGGAAAGTGTAAAAATACGGTACTAAAATCTAAAGTGCATTAAAAATTCTTTCAGGTGATTTCATGGCTATGAAAGGAATTGGACTGACAGTTCTTGTGAATGAAGTTACGAGACCACGGGCAAGGAATAGAAAACCTTTTGTTCTGCCATGTCATGTGTTCCACCTCTGATCTGGAAGAGAGGGAAGTTCTGGACCTGGAAGTTTAGCAGAAAAAGGAACAATCGGGCTCAAGCCTGTTTCAGTACAGGTCTCTTTGTGGAGCTCCCAGTGCTAGGACTGGATGCGTTGTCACCAGCAGTTTTCATAACAATGTGGAAGGGCAGGAAGTGTCCCTGAGAAAGGGAACTAAAATTACCAACAGCATTTTTTACTGTGGCATCATCTGTAGTCTAATAAACAGTGGGAGCCTGTTTTCTCCCTATTACTCAGAACTCCTCTGCAAGCTTTATTTGCATACACATGGGTGACAAATGCTACTAAAATAAGCACGTAGAAAAATCAGAAGCAATTTGGAGGCACATATGGACTCACAGTTCCAAATTCTCATTCACACTAGTATGAAGTGCAAGCAGGGTCAAAACAGGTATGATATATGCTCCTTCCAAGGTTCCTTCAGGCTGGCAAGAACTGTAAAGAGTTATGGATGTAAATTAGAATTTGGCACAAAATACCTTTCTATTCATCTAAGGGCAGGTTTGTCATAGACCTGCTGACATGAGTCTGATAGCAAATGATTTCTAACCAGCGTAGCTTTGCTAGCAAGAACTTCTAGGGTCAATGTGTTTATAATGGCAAACCCATGCTTTTCTTGGAATAGGGTAGTTTTCTTGAGAAAGGGAAACAAGCTGGTGAAAATGTTACTTTCTGTCAGAAGATACAGGCAAGGAGGGGAAGGTAAGCAGGGCTGGAAAGCACATTTGTATGGTGCGACTGGAAGCCTGTGCTCTGCCTGAAGAGTCATGGGAGAGCTGGTGCCACAGCTCCTTTAGTCTCCTCACTAGAGAGCCTTCTCCTGATACCGCAGATGTACAACTTGCTTGTATAAGCTCTGACTACATTTGTAGTGCCTTTGCAGGTTACCTACTCTGGAGAATGCTCCCTAATGCAGACTTGACTTTCAGCTCCTTTTTTTGCTACCAGGCGTACAAAACGGTTTGGATGTAAATGAGAATCAAACTCTCCTTTTTTTCTTCAGAACAGCACATGCAGAAGTCTGTACAAAATAAATAAACCCAAACCCTGGACTATATTCCCAGCTCACTCTCTGAGTGTTTAGCTAAAGCGCAGCTTCTGTTAGATTGGAGAGATGCTCTGTTATTTGACTAAATACTGATATTTCTACTTATTTTAATTCCATCATAGAGTAAAAGGACACTTTCTATTTTCCAGTGTTTTCAGTAGGAGTGAAAAGCACTGCCTGAAAAGCACTTCAATCTTGGAGATTGAAGGTTTCTTGTTTTTCACAGAATGTATATAGCTTGGGTAATACTAACTTCCTCCTCTTAACAGCTTCCCCTTCCTCTCCACTTCAGTGTTCAGGATTGATTCCATTCTTGATTTCTTTTCTGCGCCTTTTACTTTGGGTGTTTTCTGCAATTGAGGCAATTACTGCCTGTTGCAATGCTGAGTTTCGTGGTGGGCAGCCATTCTGTGAAACTGAACTGAAACTGCAAGTCCATCTCAACATAGCATACAGAACAGGCACTATATTTCAGTGGCCACCAGCCTAGACAGAGGAGGCACATCACATACCCTGCTCCCTGAACCATCGCTTCCCACAAAGCAAGGCCCCCAGGAAGGAGTTGACACCATAAGTGTACTAGGACAGGACAAACTTATACCAGAATCCCAGAAGGAGAAGAACATTTGCATTGTTCATCTGTTTGTTGTCGCCTTGGAGATTACTTTAGTTCCTTGGCTCAGATCTTACATTGGTTCATAATACATTAATACTACATTTTTGCAGAGAAATACATCTTTCTCCTGGTTGCCTTTTTCCTCCCCTTTCTATAATCCCTGGTTGGCAGCTAAAGTGGTCTAACATTTCTATATAACTGATAATTGAAATGACTGCCAAGGAGAGAATGGTTTCTTGAGCACATCCCTCCCCTTGGGTTAAATATAGGTTGCAGCATCCCAGTATAATGAGAAGATTGGAAAGCATTTACGCGCTGGTGTAGTTTCTGCTTTGTAGTAATGGAGTAAAACATTCACAGTTGTGAAAATCATACCTGCAAAGACAAGTTCAGTCAGCCTCCGCCTTTACAGTGTTCAGTCCACACACTGAAATATTTCCCATTTGAACCAAATCCTCCAGCCTTTGTGTTTTATTGCTTTGTGATGTGCTGTTGGCTATAGCATACTGGTTTATTGTCTTACCATGTGCACTGCAGTACTCACATTGGTTTTGTACTGCAGGATTGCACAGGGTGATGCACCAGCAATGCCCAATCCTTTTGACTGTAAAATGTGAAAGCAAATCTGGAGAGGTTTTACCGCTATGTAAAATTAGATCTGTGTTGTATTGTTGTTGCCAAAGATACTCAATTTAGAACACATTTGCAGTTGCCATAAACTCTTTGCTTTGTAACCTGAAATCATCTGTATTGCTAGGATGAAAATCTTCAGATTCAGAAAGTGGTTAAAATTCAAACTGTAAAATAAAGCCTGAGAAACATTTAGTCTTTCTAACTCAAACACGATCTCCACATCTTTTCTACATATGCACATGTATGCACATGCATTCCCAATCTTGCATATGCTCACACGTTCACAAGCTCGCACACACGTTCACAGGCGCTCTCACACAGAGAATGTGTTCTGCCATGTAGCTGGTACACGGGGTATTTTTGAAGACAGAACAAGATGACTGTAAATTGACACTTCCACCCACTAGTGAAAAAAAGCCAAGAAAACCTCAGTAGAGAATGAGTTTTATAATTAATGCTGAACAATTTTCATTGACAAAGCAAAAAGAAGCAAATGGATGGCTGATTTAAATGTTGAATGATTAATGCACAGAGAGGCGGCTGAGCAAAAAGACAAATTCAGGAGCAACTATGGAAATTTATGTATGAGAGAGTCAGCACCATATTCTGATCTCAGTTACACAGTTGTAAATCTGTTATCTTAATGGAAGTATTCAGCTTTTATATTTGCATAGCATAAGTGAAAATAGAATTTAACCCAGAATGCGTTTGTGATTGTGTATTTGCATGACTGAAAGGGAAGAGATGTGTATGTTTGCATGTGATAAACTGCAAATGCATGAGACTTTTTGTATCTGTTGGTGAGAAATGTGGAGAATGAATGTGTGTGTGATTGTGTACGTGCGTGCCAGTTGTGGGGCTGTCTGACAGGGAGTGGGAGGGTGAGAACGTGTTTATTCCTAGACTCCCTGGTTGAGTGAAAATGGCTCCTGGAAATGCCGTTTCAGATTAGAGAGCGACGGCTGGAGAGGTGGAGATTTCATTACCTTCCTCTTTGTGTGATGTTTTGGAGCTGGTAATGTAAAAGCATAGCTATAAATAATCCAGTCACACCTGTGGTGTCCTCGAGATTCACAGTGGCTGCTAATGACAGAATCTTTGGGGTGCTTCACTACACAGAGCAAAATGAGAAATAATCACGCCCCAAATGCCAAGGCAATGCAAACCCCACCTGTCTTTTCTCATGTGGCGGGCAAGGAGAAATTCTCCTTCCCACCAGACACCCAGGTTTATTCCTGAATTAGCGTGTAATGCCCATCACCATGCACAGCGCTCTCTCATCCTTGCCTGAAGGGCTGGGGCTGATCCCCACCTGCCTTGGGTGTGTGTGCTGGGAGCGGAGTGGGTGGAGGTCACAGGCAGCAGTTTGCTGTGTGTAAGCCTTTGAGATGCAGGGGCTGTATTTTTAGCTGCTCCAGATTCTCTCCTGGCTGGAATATGATGCTGAGGAGTTTATTGCCGTAAGGATGTGCCTAGAATACCAGGCAGCCTCAGAAATTTACTGTGCCGCAGAGCCCTGACTCAGTGCTGCTCTGTGACTTTCCTGTGTTGCTTCCGCACTGGAAAGAGAGAAAAAAATGGTTCCTTGTGTTCCCGGCTGCTGCTGGCACTGGAGGGACAGCTGCTGTGATTTAGTGAGGAGCCCTGTTGCAGGGAAGGACAGCAGCTTTAGAGCTGCCTAAATTGTGGTTCGCTCAGTGAAGCTCGTGTCAGACTTCCCAAAAACTACTCTACATTTTAGAATAGGAATAAACACACACTGCTTTTCATTTGTGCACTTCCCAAGCATGTCTATAATACCCCCCAAGTAGTTTTTTTCCAGACGTACACACTAAATGCTTCCAAAATGCTAGGGGTATTTCACAGGTAAGTTTTCTGTGGGACATGTCAGTGAAGAATGTGAAGAGATGACTGTGGGTGCATTCCTGTATCCCTGGCTGTGAGAAGATGGACAGGCAGCTCCCCTGCAGCCGGAGGGGTAAGAACTGGTTAGGGATACTCCCTGTGGTGAATCCTGTAGAAAATGAAATTACATTTGTGGTTCTTCTGTCTCACTGATGCAGGTGCACCTGCGGGTTTGAAATGGTGGTTTCTACCCCAAAACCCACTTGAATTGTGAGACCTAGTATATTTGCAAAGTAAATTTCTAATTATGAAAGATCAGCAACTGACTTCTTGGCAATCTAAATTCTGAGGAGCCTGGCTGAAGAAGGATGATTTGTACCCTAAGATACTTTAGAAATGAGGAACGAATATGAGATACGTTGGGAGCAGGACAGTCCCGGTCCGTTTGCTTGAGAAAGACGGTAAGACCCCTTGTATTCTCCTGGGGTTTGGCTGTATCATACTCCTCAAGGAGTGG
>JANHGB010051331.1:0-13325 GCA_026283785.1 Coracopsis vasa
CGGGGCGCCTCATGAGTGCCGCCTTCGCAAGCGCCCATTTCAAAACTCCTCCCCAAAAAGCGCTTTAATGTAGAAAACTTTGGTTCTGGACCAGAACGTCGTGTGGCTGGTGCAAAGATGAAACCCGATAAGTAAGTTTGCTGGCGGTGTATCCCTATCAGAAGTTTTCTCAGAAATGTCCGCCCTTCAGTGTAAGTAGCAACACGGCTCAGGTGTTCAGGTGTATTTTTTTTAATAAACTTACTGGATAAAGAGCTCAAGACAACTGAAGGTCGAAACAAGCATGAGTCAGCACGAATGAGGATCATATGAGAATCACAATATGTAAAATAATTTGACCTTATTTTGAGATATTTTGGGCCCTGAAGTTGAAAGTTTAGGGATGTTTATGGTAAATTTGGGTTACAATACTTGGAGTCTAATCTGAAGCCGTTTAAATATGAAAGTATCTTTACAACGCAGGGAAGCACTGGGAACATAGTGACTGAAGAACAAGGGTATTTATGTAATGAGCAGGGTAGAGGTAGATCTCCCAAAATGTGTGAGGAATCAGGTGGTTCTGTGGTAAGTGTGCTGTCCCCGTGTCGTCCCAACTTGGTACAGGAAAAAGTGTTCCATGTGTAAATCTCAGAGGTTTTTGGCTTCAGAAATTCCTTTACTTCCCACAGCTGGTGAAGAAATGGAAGTGAAAAGAAAAGTAGGTAACCATACAAATTTTGAGTTGCAAAAGTTTGCATAGCCTGAGTTGCACAGAAGGGCAGGTATTTTGACTCTTATGCTAGTATCAACACGATCACCTTCAGGTACGCATAAAAAAAGATAAGAATTATGGCCACAGCTGTTGTATGAAACATGTACCAATCCAAAGCATTTGAAAATGAGTCTCAATTTTATTTTTTTTATTTTGATTTTAAAATAATAATTCTACTACTAAAAAAAAAAAAAAAACAACAAAAAAAACCCCAAACAAACAAAAAACCCAACATTGTTTCTTAGCTTGGGAAAAGAGCTTATACTGCATGTTCATGTTTCTCCCACAGTAACTCTGAATGTCTTCATCAGCTGCTTTCAGGCTACACCCAGACAAGCCATCTGCCACCCAGAAACTACAAACTGTAAGTGTCTGTAAGTCTGACTCATGGTTGCCCTGTCCACACGATACATGAGTAAAGGACACCTGTTGCTGCTGGCCATTCTGTACACCTGTTCACTGCTGATCTGTTAGTCCTGCTTCCTTTCTCCTGTTCCCCATGTCCTTTTTCCAACTGCCTCTCTGAACTTGCCCAAACTTGCCTTCTTCCCATCATGGAGTCTGCCTGGCAGTCTGGGCACCTTAGTGGCCCTCTAATCATAGTTATGCCCTGCCTGCTGGACTCAGGTATCCCATGGTTTCTTGGATTCTTCTTTTCAGCTTGGCAAATAGGTCTTGCCTCCGCACTTGATTTAAGCTCTCTTCTAACTGTGGGATGCAAGAGCCTGGAAGAGTTCCCTCCTGTGCTATTGCTGGCTTTCTACCAACTGCAATGAAAAAATAAGGGCCTTAAAGATAACAGAGTTTCTACAGTTTTCTTTCATGGAAACAAACAGCTCTGTATACCACAAGTGAGAAAACACTGCAGTGTGAGTTAACCCTTTATGAAGGCCAGAGAATTCACACAGAAAGAAGACCTTAAAAATGCCTTAACAAAGAAAAACCTTTATGACCACTGAAGTACAAATCCATAAGGATGTCAGACTAGGTGACCATGACTATTTAAAACAGCTTGCTTTTTGTAACAAGTTGGAAGCCTTTAAAGACAAACAGAGATCACAACTTAGTAAATGCATCTGTTATAATTCAAGCATTAAGAAAATACTGTTCCAAGACCTGTAATAATGTCAGGATGGACTGTAAGGCTAGGGTAGTGGTAATAAAAAATGGTAGTAAGAAAATACTTCAAAGTCTTCTCACATTTCAAAAGCTGAAAACAGTGAAATAGCATATTTGCAGTAGTAGATATTGTGCACTTCCATTAGCACCTGCAAAACATAAAGCCTTGAACTTTGCGTCTAGACTTAGAACACCCCAGTGATGTCAGTCAGCACCTTGTTAAACACTTACCATGTGGCCCATGAAGGAGTCTTTCTGCCAGTCCAGTTTTTGGGTAGATTGTACTTTTATACACTATATTGAAAGTAGTGCAAGTATCTCCTGAGCCATTTTCAATTCTGATTCCTGCATTAAATGTCAGTACTTTCTGAAGCCATCTGGGTTTTAGTTCACTTCTTTTGTGTAGCGAGCAGTTCTCTCAGGTAAATTTTGCACTGTGTAAAAATGTATTTCTTTTTATCTTTTTAATCTTATTTTACAAGAAAAAGTTATCCTCTTCCTTTTACCACAAAATTACAACTGATTACATTTTTTTTACATTATTTTTAAAATTCTGTATTTCTGTTACGCCTTCAACTTACTCTAAGCCCTACTTTAGAGATTATTCTTTTGGTGACAGTAGTAAATTCATGATCATTCCAGTGTACTGCTCTTGTACTGTATTTGGACTGCTCTTTTGCAGTCAGTCTATTTAAAAAAGGAAATGCAATAAAAGTTTTAAAGCTATGCTTGCATGTCAATATCTCCTGAGGAATGGAATAAAATAAAGAAAACCCTAAATACATATCTGTATTATTAATACTTATTTTTAGAAATAGACATATCTTGTCTGGGAGATGATTATAGCTGGAATGCATATTCATCAAAATTAGGGAACGGTCTCTCATTCTGACTTGAAATAGTTTCAGTTATAATGCACTGCTTTCATTTGAACAGTGCCTTAAAAACTAATGGATTTTGAGTTCATTTTTTTTAAACAGATTCATATTACTGACAGTGATACTGATAACAACAAACCAACTAATGGATCAAATGAAATATTTCAGTCTATAACATACCCATTAGTGGCTTCCAAACAATATTAGTTGTAGTACTTGCTTTTCTGATCTTCAGTCAGTTCAGTTAATGATATGCTTGGCACACATGCATTTACTTAAGAGTAGCTGACATTCCAACAGCAAAAACCTCATGGTTAATATCTCCAAAAGCTGGAGGGGAGGTTTGTGCCAGATGTAAAATGTAATTGAATTACATTATCAAATACTCTCTACTAGAAAGGAAGAATGATTCAACTTTTTAAACAAAACAGTAGATGAAAATTGTAATCAGTCAAAAAGGGAGAAAATTATTCCCCGAGTGATTGAAATGATACAAAGCAAATCATATCTGTTTGTTTTATGAAGTCAGCAAATCAAAAAGCATCATCTCTCTTATCCGCTGCTTTTCAAAAAACTTGTAGGAATTTTGACATACAAGTGTTCAGTCCTGCATGCGAATTAGACTGAGTTAAGAACTCTTGACACAGATGACTGGGTCTTTGTCAGTATAGAGTTAAACTAGAATTTGTAAATCTAAAAGTTTGGTTCCTACTCAAAATATAAGCAGCAGATTTTCTATATTTTAGAGACTGCTGAAGTCCATTTCAGAAAGTATGTGAGAGCAGGAACAGGGAGAAGAAACTTTGATTAGACCAATTTTTTATAAGCTCCATCTTGGATAGTTGTGCTGTTCGGAATATGTATATACAAGATGCATCTATGCTTATATGAAATCTGAACATTACTTGCACTGACATTAAAACTGATAGCAAGTTTGGAAGCCTGTTTCTTGGGGTTTTTTTCAGTAAATGACATTCTCCTTTCTGAAAGGATGCCTGCAAGTACAATTGTCCTGTAGTGTGTTATTCTAAAATAACATAGATATAGTATGCAAATGTAAATCTGATTATTTAAGAACTGAAATGGAAGTGGGAACTATAGAAATTACAAAAGGATGTGACTGTTCAGTTGCTACTTTAAAAATAAACTAGGAAAGTATCTGTGCAGTCCTAACAATCTGAGTCTGAAATAACAGAAGATTTCCATGAGTTTATAAATGGAATATTCTGTAATACTTTGTTGCACAAGAAAGGTTTACAAGCAAGATGGGATGCTGTGGTTTGTTTGGAATTGTAAGCTGTCATTCGGATGTTTGGAAAGCTTTCTTTCCAGCCAGTTGGCAAATTCTTTGCTGGCATCTACTAACTGCCTTGCTTTGTCACAACAGCAGTGTAAAAATTCTAGTTTAAAACCGGTTTGTCTCAAACCTACTTAGCTTGGACTTCACAAGTATTTACTCTTGATGGAGGACTGCCTTGCTCTGACATTATACATAATGTATCTGAAATTCTGAAATTGTAAGGAGGAGAGTTCTGACTGTATTGGACAAACCTGTATGTGGAGCTGAAAGGCTTTTAGTCTGATTTATAAAATGAGAATTTTCTGAAAATTACATTTCACACCTGTTATGTGATCTGCAAATGAAATACTTTTTAATCACTGCTGTACAATGTTGTTTTACTTAGCTTTAAGAGGAATTTTATTTGCTCAGAATGAACATAAAATACAGTATTCAGCAAGCAATAGTCTAATAAATTAGACACTGCCAGTGCATGATAAATAATGAAAGAGTGTAATTACAGCTCACAAAGGGGAACTCCATGGTCAGCTTTGGAAACTGCTAAAATAAAAAATATTCTGCATTATTTGATTTCTGCAAAAATCAGTACTGGAATCTAAATTGTATAAATAGAATTAATTTAGATATGAAGTTTGCAATGGAAGTGCAAACAGTTCCGTTAAGCGATACTTGGGTCTGCATTTGTATTACATTTAGATGGCCACTAAGGTTTTTGTGATGATCTGAAACAAGGGTTTACATCTGGCTTATTTGGCACTCAAGTCAGAAGTTTCATTCCCAAAGAACAGATATCTGTGTGCTGCAGGTGGAGCATATAACTGTCCAGAAACTGGGATATGCAAGATATGGTTTAGACATAACCTTACACAAACCTTACATAACCTTATACAAACCTTACATAACTTTATTTAACTCAGGGCTAGGTGTTGGTGAACAGCAGTCTTCCCTGCCCCCACAATATCCCCATCTTCTCTTTGTTTTGCAAGTGTATTTTCTAAGTCTCTTCTTTTACAAGTGTGGATGAAACTCTGCAGCCTCCAAAGCCGGGAGTGCATTTGTTCACAGGAATTCTTAGGGGCCATTTACAGCCAAAATAAACCTCCTTTATGTTGCTTTTGTAGTGCTAAGCAGGATCAGTTGGCTTGGTCAGAAATCCAACTCCAGATGTTCTTATTTTGATACAGAAACTTAAACTTTCACCTGGGGGAAACTGCTTTATTTTTTTAACCAACCTGCCTGAGTGAAAAATGCCATGGCTAGGCCTGCAATTTTAGGCAGAGTGTCTTAGAAAGCCCTTGTCTTCCTTCCATAAAGCTCATCTGAAATCTTATGTACGGGAATCCACAGCCTGTGAAATTCGCCGTCTGTTTTCCTGCCCAATAAACGGCAGGAGAACAACGCAATGTGTTTTCCGTGGCCGCGGCTGCCCAGGACGGCGGTGCCAATCCCCCGGTCCGCGCTCCGCGCCACGTTGCGCGCTCCACACTCCGATCGTCAGCGCCGGGACGAGGCCTGCCGCAGCGGGAGCACCCGCCCTCCCCGCGCCTCCTGCCGCCTTATGTAAACTGCCGTTACGCAAGGAATGCGGATTTCACCTTACATAACCGTTGGCTCCTAACACAGACTGCTTTACTGGTGCCATTAGCGGCCATACATTAAAAGGAGGGAAAAGTGGTGCTTGCATTATTAGAGATATCTCTCTCTGGTTCCAGAATGACTTGCTGACCTGTTTGCTGCTGTGGTACTTTTCACTAAGGCAATTGCATGAAACTCCCATCTCTTCCTTAACCTGGAGGAAACTCCCTTCTATTAAAATAACAGCACACATACTTAGGTTATATTTGTGCCCTTTCCTGGGTGTCTTAAGAGAGATTCATAGTTATCACATAGAGTGAACTTAATCCAATACAAAGGGAAATCAAGATATGTGTATTTCAAGCTTTATATTTCAGCTAATGCCACAATCAGAGGACCCGGTTCTAATGTCTGTGTGCAAAGGTAAGATTTCCAAGTGCCTAGCTACTGGGTTAGGCAAAAGAGCTCTGTAGATCAGTATTTTGTCTTTAGCGGGCATTAGGAGAGATCCCAGAGATGAGTGGGGCCTGTTTCTGTTCCCTTGTCCTCTCGAATGAAGACCGAGCATCATTAGGTGCTGTATACCTGGAATACTTTCATGGATTAGTAGATGCTGTCAGGGTTCCTGCTTGATGCTTCGCTCAACTTCCCCTATACTAATTTTTGATTCTACAACTCTTACATACTTTTCCTTTTTTTATTTAGCGACCTTGATAAGTTGGGAGAGGGTGTTGTGTGGGTTTGGATTTTGGGGTTTTTTGTTGGTTGCTTTTATGTTGGGTTTCCCCCCTGCCCCTTTAGCCTTTTTTCTCTCTGGAAAGTCCTTGAAGTCCACTTTAAAGGATCAGTGTACAGGGGTGCTCTGCTCAGGGTTTTGCTCTAGTTCTCTACTTACATATTTTTGACCGTACACCTTCATACCCCTTTTTCATTTGTTGTTAATGCCCAGCCAGCCCTAAAAGAAAAATACAGGATAAACAAAACCGTCAGTAGATACTTAGATGGTGTCAAAGACAGAGCAATCATTTTCCTGTTGTGCCTCACCTGCATTGCTTCATAATCTTTACGAATTGGAGGTGGAATCTGGACTAGCCTAACTGATTGTAATCAGCCAATAAATGTCTTCCAAGAATGAGTCCAGTTCCATTTTTAACTGTGTCTGTCTTGGTGTCCACAACATCCTGTGGCAGTGAGCTTGTTCTCCAGCTCTATTGTGCACTGTGAGCCAGGGGTATGTGAGCCAGCTATGATCCAAAGCTTGTATGACCAGAAACAGCACAGCTCTTCCAGCTCTTAGCTTTTGTTGGCTAAGACTACAGCTAGTGTAAGCTCATGTCTTTTCCAGTATATTGCAAAGACATCCTCTAACTGATGCTAAGACAGGTAACAGCAATGCAGTATTGAACCAAAGGAGTGTATGTAACCATGCTCAGGCATGTTGTGCTATGGTAAGACAATTGATCTGTGGGGTGGGTCTCTGTATGTAATAAACCACTTTGCTAGGTCATGCAGCTGAAAAAAAGTAATTTGCACAGGAAGTAGCACAAACATGAACAAATTTCTTTGCCACTCAGGCAGCTAATAGAGACTGTAGCAGATGAAAGAAAGTATGAAATGAAACAGGACCTGCTAGGTTAGGCAGCTGTTTGAATGGCTGATTCCTGTCATCTCCTCTATGATCCAAAGAGCATAAGCAGGGAGTGAGGGAACAGCCAGACTTCTTCAAAACTCAAATTATGTTGTTATTTCATATAAATGAAATATGAATTTTAAACTGTTATATCTATTACCCCCAAAACAATGGGGAAGATAGATTTGCTGTGTGCATATATGCATTTAGTAATTTGGTACTGAGATTGGATATTTGTTTAAAGAGCAAGAGTAAATTTCATGTGCATTCTCTTTGTTTTTCTTGATATGCTTTAACAGTTCCTAGTATATTGAAACTGTTCATACAAAATATTGCTGTTGTTGATTACCAAAATATCCGGCAAGGACTACACCAGTGATGAATTCTACAAGTGAAAACCAGGGAAGAACAGCAAAGTTTTAAAGGCGTAACTATTATGACCAGGTCCAGGGTGATAGTTGCATGGTTGCTGAGTTAAAAATGAATCAACTTATTTTCTAATGTGAGCAAGTGTGCTAAATGTGCCTAAAAACTAGAGAAGAAAGGGCTGTAGATCTGCAACACCTCTGAAGGACAGAAAATGTTTTCACAGTCCCAGATTAAATTAGTAATCAATTTTGCTGATTGATAATGTGGAATCAGTTTCCCCCCAAATTAAGGCAGGTTTGGATCACTTGTTCCAGCAAGAAGCTATCTGACTGATAACTGAAAGAGGGTAGATTTAGATTAGATACTGTGAAGAAATTCTTTACTGTGAGGGTGGTGAGGCACTGGCACAGGTTGCCCAGAGAAGTTATGGATGTCCCATTTGTGGTAGTTTTCAAGGCCAGATAAGATGAGGCTATGAGCAACCTGGTCTATTGGAAGGTGTTCCTGCCCATATCAGGGGATTGGAACTAGATGATCTTAAAAGTCTCTTCCAACCCAACCCATCCTAAAGTGGTTCAAAAATTGGAAGAGTGTGTCAATAGTTTAAAACCAGTTTTGCTAACTTTCTCCATGCATGGGGTCAGAATCTACAGCCTTCATTTTCCCATTTTTAGTCACCACACAAATATCCCGTGGGCATAATTAACTGTGAAAATTTGGTAAAACACAGGGGAAAAACTGAAAGCCAGTGCCTTTTTGCCTCTTGCGCTGGCTGGCACTTCCAGCTTGGTCAAAGGCTAAAAACAATTCTTTTTGATTTTTTTTTTTTTAATAGTCGCTATGTTTTCTTGTGATTGTTCACAATAGAGGCTTCTAGAAAAAGTCACATAGTCCAAAATGACTGCCAATGGAGCACATCTCTGAATCCTATCTGCTTTTCAAAACTCGTGCCTACTTGGAAAATGCTGTGCTTAAAAAAGCCAACAGAGCCACCTAGTGTTTAAATTAAAAGTGTACAGTTTTGAGTGTTTTGAACTATGTGCAAGAGCAAGATCTAGGTACAGTCTTAAAGGTCAGAGGAGGAAAACAGATCATAGTCTTTCATATTAATCCCTGACAGTTGTTTCTTGCAAACTCTACAGTTATTTGTGCTAGAATTCAGTGTTACAATTCTATGCGGAGATTTCTATTACTTCACCAGAGAAACCCAAGACTAGTAAAAAAGTTTCCTCTCATATTTAGCCTCAGCCACTTTGGTATTATTATTTTTAGTTATAAATTTTCATTTCTTCTTGGCATGTAAACCCTTCAGATACCTGTTACGTGCTGGTTCAGGGTATATACTTAATTGTTTTCTGTGTTTTTTGCCTGCCTTCTGTGAACTCTCTTTTTGACAGTCTGGCATATCAAACTTGATGCAGTGCTCTGAAGATGGTCAGAAAGCTGGGAAGAGGCCACATTGCAGGTTTCTTTTTTCTTCAAAATGCTGCAACTAGCTTCAATGGCTGCTATCTCCCTTCCCAGTAATCACGTTACATGCGTACAACAGACATGCACACAATTTACGCTGATTTTTGCCTCATCATTCCTCGTGGTGAGCTCAGGTAAAATTGCTCATAATTTGTCATCCACAGTCATTTACCTTATTAGATATTCACGTTATCATTTTCTGCCTTTACAGATAACTTCTAGAGGAAAAGAAACATGATTTTTGTAGTTATTGTGTAAATAGTTGGGTTGGGTTTGTTCTCCTTAACGTAATGTAACAAGGTGAGTGTAGATCAACTAATGACTACCCAACAAACAGGCAAAACAGAATTTAACTGCCCTATGGTGAAAAGAATGGGGTCAAAGCAGAGCTGGGACCATGTCTGAGCCAACCTAACAGCTTATGCTGGCATGGGAAATGTAAGACAGAGGGCAAAAGAGGTCACACTGGGAAAAGCCACTAATGTTTCTGAAAGAAACCACCTCTTCCTGGGTCCATGACAGAAGTCATGGTCCCATAATCATTCTGTGGTTTTTTTCTGTCCAAGTCTTATCTGATAGTATGGTTTTCTTAGGCAGCATGCAGAGATTCATTTAAATTCTAATTTCCATTTAGCAATCTAGCATATGTGTAATTCAAAGGTAGGACAGGCTTTGGGCATGGGAACTTATCTGACCTAACTTTAGATGTTTAAAAGATGTTGTCTAAATCTAAGCTAGTGTTCTAAGATTCTTTGTAGCCCATGAGAAGAAGTAAACACTGTCCAAAAAATGGTTTCTTTGGATCTCCACATAGGTGCCCAAGAATGCTGGAGTCAATCATTCTCAAGGATTGAATCCCATGTAGCCAACAGTAACTACTGAAAAGCAGTCATTTAGCAGAGCAAGGCAGAATTATATTAGTTTCGAAGCTTCTTCTGGATGGCCATCTTAAATAGGAGAGAATATATAATGAGAATGCTGTCCTTTAAAGGAATCAGTTAACAGCTGTGTTCCTTTTAGTAATGGCCCAGTTTGCACAAGAAAGGAAACTGAGTGAGTCTTGTGCTTGATGAACCTATTTTGCTTATTACTGGTGATCCTTCTGCCCACTCTATATTTCAAGTTTTTAAAAACAGTTAGAGTTTCTTCAGTTATAATATTGCCAAAAGACAAAATAAAGGTTCTGATAATATCACAATGTATTACTGCTGTATTCTGTTTACTGAATCCCTTCAAAGGGACTATCATATTATTGCTGTGACCTCAAAAAAATGTTAGTTTTGTTTAATCATTAGAACAAAGAGCTGAAGGCCAGAAAGATCATAATACAACAATTAGGGACAGCGAAGAGCCAACAATGTGGTTCATAGAAAACAGACAAGAAAAGACCTATCTGAGTCTGTACAGTGTTTCCATTTCCCCCAGCTGATGTACTGCACAAACTCATGATATATCCAGTTTCTCCAAAATTTAAGTTTACATTCAAGTAAATCACGTGCCAAGCTGTCCTGTTTACAAAAGCTTTTGTCTACACCAGAAAATTTAGCGATACAGCTCTCATGTCATAAGCTATTTCTGAGCTATTGTAAAAGCTGCAACTAGTTATTTAAGAGCAATTATTGTGGAATAGCCTATGCTACAGTGGTTACACCCATCACTTTCCCTGGAGAGAAGAAAATCCATTACAATATTCCACACATGAACTCATAAATTTTTACAGTATTTTCTTCAGGGGTCTACAAATGGGCAACTTGAAATAATGTTCTGAGTGATGTTAGTTGTCCTTGAGCAGTTAACTCTAAAAACTTTTTGATTGGAGGTAATTAGAATTAAGCACAAGGAAATATTACAGGGAGGGAAACTCCAAGGGAAGGGAAGAAAAAGACAGAAAAGGGGACTGAAAGGGAATGATTAGCAGCACAAGGAGAACTGTAAAGAAGAAAATCAAAGTGCAGAAATAGCAGTGAAAGTCAGGATGGGTATATTTCCCCATCTGAGAAGCAGCCCTGGTAGGAAGGCTGAGTTAGCTGCCACAGTTCAAAAGGATAGTTTATCCCCTTGATCTTAATGCCAGTACCCCACTGGTATCAGTGTGCATATTACTGTAGATTAAGTGTATTTTATAGTCCAGAATTTAGAGAAGCAGTCATTAAACATGGAATTTGGCCTTCTCTGTGGAGTGACTTTGCACATCCCTCACATAGGTCTCAGTGCCAAGACAGTATTTTGTCCACTGCATGCCCACGTTTGTTCTGCCAGCCTTTTCATTACTTGTTTCATTTACTCAGAATATATCAAAGTCCAGATCTGTGGCATTTCAGTCAGAGTATCTTTTAAAATAACTGTTTTTTCTGTCTGTTCAGAATAGTAGAAAGCAACTTGCTGTTTGTTTCTCTCCCTGTGGCTGACACTTCTTTCTAGGAGACTTAAATACTGTGATAGATTAAGTGAAAAGTATGTCATTTCCACATGTATAGCATGAGCTGTCAAGAGGTGAAATGACAAGGACACATGCTGTCCAAAAAGAACTGATAAGGACAGAATAAGGAAGCAGAGCCACCTCTATCCAACCTGTCCTGAGATACTGTCTGAGATGGTGTGCCTTAGTCTATTTGCTTCTCACACAAATCATATATGGGTTTTGCACATCCTTACAGAATCAAGACCTAAAATGATTTTACAGAAGTATCGCTTCTTTTATTTTCATAATTCAGGAGCTAAGAAAAGATTAGCTGGATCAAAAATATAATTAATCAAAGTTGTGATAACTGAGGAAATGTTATCTAATAGAAACTTTTGCCTGTTTTTTAATGTTTAGGTGCTTTTTTAATGCCTGCGTACAAATATGTATCCACATTTGCTAAGAAAGCCCTTCTATCTGGGATTTGAAATAAAAATCCTTTGTTTTAAGTTTTACTGTTTGACCAGACAATTAGTCAAGGAGGTTAGATATACCTTTTACTCCAGATATTTCTGCAGGGGAATGAAACTTCAACCAAAAAAACCCCAAAACCAAAGAAGCCAGGTCCTGTAGATGAGTATATAAAGTGGAAAAGGCTCGAGCACGTGCACATTAAAGAACTAGAGAAAGAAATGGAAGGATTTTATATGGGATTGAACTGAAAACGTGGGACAGGAGGTCTGAGTTAGCTGAAGGCAATGAGACCTGAGGAAGTTAGCTGGACAAGAGACTCTGGAGCTTTCAGAGCAGAATTCTAGATAACTCCAGATGATATGGTATCTACTTGTAACAAGTGACTTGGGATGTGTCAAGAAAATACACACTGTATTTCTTGAGTTATCCAAATAAAGAGCAGCAATGTTTTCAAAATGCATGCAATGTGTGTTACAGTGTTTATACCTTCCACCTTAGGTACTTCCTAAGGTATAAAATATAATTCCGACTATAGGTTTTCAGAGAGTGCCTTGGAGTTTTCTTGGGATTCTGGAAACTGGAGAGAAATCAGTTGTTGGGCCTATTTTTGTGAAGGGGAAACAGGGAACTGTATGTATGGACTGTGGAGGCAGATGGAAGAGGTAATGATGTAGCCTACTAAGAAAAGCTTATTGCTATAAGTGGAGTGAAATCCAGCACAGCAGTTTGGGGAGCATATATTGGTGCAGTTTGAACAGACCTACAGATCAAGGATGACTAGATAACTTCACAAATAATTTCTCTTTGTGAAGTTGTCAGGGACATAAGGGCTTATTGAGAACCAAAGGCTGTAAGGTGAAGCCAGCATGTTCAAATGAGAAGTTAACCATGCTTTGTAACAGTGTGTGTGATTAATCAGTGTCAGGGAAGTTGCTGATTTTCTACCTCTTGATGTTTTCACTTCAAATCAGTGTTCTTTTCTGGAAGCAATACTTCAGTTGAACAGATTTGTGGATCTCAGTATAGTAATAGATGGGTAAAATGTAATGGCCGTGACAAGCAGGAATCAAACTAAGAGATCTGTTGGTTCATCCTGACCTTAAATTCTCTGAATCTGTGAAATTTCTTAGACAGCTTTGACTTCTTCATCCTGGATTTCATATTGTTTCTTTCTGCTTTCAGTTTAATGTTTTAAGTTCATGCCTGAAGGCCAGAGGCACTTTTTTCTTGTTGTTTGAACACTAACTAGAGGCTGAAAATGTTTCTGTTTGTCCAAATCTGGAAAAATGCAGAATGATTATATTACCAAAGGGAGAGAGGGGGAAAAAAAAAAAAAAAAAAAAAAAAACAACAAGGAA
>JANHGB010051332.1:0-26976 GCA_026283785.1 Coracopsis vasa
GACGAAGGTACTAAGCTGCTGCTCAGCCTCACAGTGGTCCTCCCGTGGACCATGCAAACAGACATCTCAGCTTTCCCAGACACCCACTCCCAAAATTAAAGTCTTTTTTTCCCCTTCTTTCTCTTTAGTTCTTTAAAGCACAATCTCTGAATCTGTCCTTGGAAGGACATCAGCCCCATGCATTTTGCCAGAGAGAAGGACATGGTAGCACCTCCCCCTCACCCAACCCATGACTCAACCAGCTAAACGGAGGAGGCAGGTGTTACTTTAGCAAGGCATATTTAAATGCATGATTAGGTGAAATGAAAACACCATGCATTGCTCACTAGAGCTGGTGTATCAGTCTGGAGGGTGAAGTAATAAGAAAATCAGTACATAAACATCAGCTTGTGATCGCTCATGGTGGCCGTAGGATGGGTTGATTTCATAGATGACCTCCACAGCCCCTTTTACACTTGAGGAAACTGATGTAGAGAAAAATGAAGGGGCTTGGCCCGGAACATCATCAGCATTAAGGACAGTATGGGAGCATGAGCAGTGGACCTGCTGAGATGGTACTTTACCATGTTTTAAAAGCACTGGCAAGCAGTGGGAACACCCATAGCACCCACCTTCCATCCAGACGTTTCAGCCTCGCCCCTCATACCCACCTTGGAGAGGAGCAGCCACTGTCCCCTTCCCAGTTTACTACTTAAAGATCAGTTCACAACACATCCAAGTCCATGCTGTTTAACCAAGGGTTAGCTGACGAAGCAAAGCAGCTTGTAAGTCCTTGAAAACACACAAACCCACAGATGTCTCTATATTTTTGTTTGCATTCAATATATGCAGTTAAAGCTCTTTTTCTTTTTTTTTTTGCCCTTTTTCCACATGTTATGGAACAAATCCCGTGCTTTCTGCCTGGCAACTCATATGCCAGAAGGCCTGTTGTAGCTTTGATTTAAGCCACATGACCTGGCTGCACGATAACAGAGTAATACCCTTTCCTTGGCTTTCACACTCAAAAAATATGATGAACATGGTGTCTTCTGGCTGATTGAAGGCTGGCAGACCAAGAAGAAGCTAAAGGGAAGGAGGCCACCATGGGCTGTGCCAAAACAAGGTTTGTTTAATCATTGCACAAGGGGCATTTGCAGTCAGGACCTGACTAAAAGTCCTGCCAGGGTCAGGCTGGCATGGCCACGTTCAACATTTCCACCCATGTTGAGGATGATGACATGCCTACAGCAAGATCCAAGGTGACTGCACCCACCAGGTCTCCTCTGGGTATGTCCAGCACTACCCAAACAGAGTCTCAGATGCCACTGGTGATGTGCATAAGGTCTCTGGGGATGGAGCTGAAGGGCTCCTATTGACTGCAGAGGCATTGGGCTGTGAGCTTCCAGGGTTGTATGCCAAGTGTTTCAGATTTCTCATGTTCTCAATTGAATTGAAGGCCCTGTGGGATGGGGCTAGCAGCAGCTTTTGATCTTTCTGCTCCAGACCAGCCAGTACCCATTGTGTTTGCTCCTTCCTGGGGGTTTGCATCTGGATCCTACCATTGGTTTGGTGTTTCTTTTTGCTTTTAGGGGTACTGCTGGATTTTGAAGTCAAGATGTGGCCATTCAAAGCTGTGTTTCATTCCCAGACTGATACAACTAATACCAAATCCCCTTGCTTTCACCTAAAAGATCAAAATGTTTCTTGCCATTGCACTTTAATTTGCATTCACTGTCACTGAACTTCATTTGACATGACCTTGTCCTTTCCCATGGGAAAACTCCCCTTCCGCAGCCCAGCCCCTCAGTTTTACTTGGGCTGGCCTGAAATAAATCACTTCAATATTGGTGAGGAAAAATGCCTTGAATATTATCCAGACAATAAAGAACATCACGTCCTGGGCTGGTGTCTGCAGACCTGAAGTATGGCAGCTTGCTGCAACCCAGGATGAATCAGAGCTGTGAAAGCATAGGCTCACTACCAGGAGCCAGCATCCCACCTTCCTAGCAAATGCTCACCCTCCCTGCCCACCAATTTGGGCTCTGGTGGCTCCATTGGATCCTGTATGAACCTGAGGAAGATGCGACATTGTTCCACCGACCACTGGTGGTCTCTACCATCACAGAATGGCCTCTAATGGTTTGGTGATAAATGGCCCATAAAATCAGTTGGCTGTGTCTGCTACAATAAAATAATCCATGCCAGAGCCTCAGCATTGTTTTGGACCAGGCTAATGAGCCCAAGCACTGCATGGTTAGGAATTGCATGAGCTGGGGACCACTCAGAGGAGGCAGTTCTGATGGGACAACCTTGTCTGGGGCTGCAGGAGACTTTGACAGCAGCAGTACATTGCCAGATACCCTCAGGACTAGCAAACATTGAGGACATACCTAATTTATTAATATATCTGTTGCCTTTGAGGCTCAATGATGGTCCAAGAGACACTGGCATAACCCAAGCTCATGCCACTTCCTCCATGGCTGCAACACTGATGGTCCTCAGCGTGAATGACCAGTGTGACGTTCATGAAGCCAGGATCCACAGCCATGGGAAACAGGGCTTTCCCAGTAAGAAAAGTAGGAAATGTAGGGGGAAATATGCTATTTTTTAAACACATCCCCATTGTGCAAAAAGGGGAAGAGAAATGAAACCGTCTGCTCATGGAGCACCCCATGAGTCACTCAGATACTAAGGTGTGGTATCACAGCCCGCATTGCTCAGCAGGTCCACCCTTGCTTCGCTGCTGCCATGGTAGGAGCTGAGCAGTTTTTCAGGGCTGGGTGTTGGTGCTGGTTTTGGGTATGGCCAATCACCCAGGGAAGACAGGCTTGCTCTGGGGCCGCCCAGCATCGGCAGCCCGGCAAATCCCGATGGAAGAGAGCCATGCTCTGACACAGCCCGGCCATGCCAAGAACAGTTGCTGCCCTTGATGCTGGCAGAAACCATCATTTACGCTGCTTTGGGACAGGGCATACAGCTGATTGATTGTATTGCCTTGCACCGCCCAGTGTACCAAAGGGAATAACAAAAGCTGCAGAAGCAAAGTGTAGGAGAGGCCAAAAGGAGGAATTTTCTGGCTGCATGCTCATAGCAAAACTGGGATTTGACCTCTGTGAGGCCAGGAAATGTAGGTGCGGTGTCCGCGCCCGGATCCAGTGGCAGGAATTTTCCCTACGTAGCAACAGTTGTTATGTAGCAATAATACTTGGCAACTTTCAAGGCACTTAAGAAGTATTAATTAATCTGCACATCAGCCTTGTCAGGTAGGAAGTGAAATATTTTCATCTGTGCTTTACAGCTTGAGGAAGCAAGACCAAAATCAATGGAGCAGCTTGTCCGTGGTCACAGCAAGAGAAGCTGCCAAGATGCGGGCAGTGCTCAGCCACTGTGTCAGGACAAGAGGGCTGATGCAAAGGAAAACCTGCACAACTACAGGTAGTGCATCAGGAGGTTCAAAGGAAGCACCTAGTTTTCAATCTAGTGAAGCAAACCTCCCATCGGAGGAACTTTGCTAATGCTTGCACTGGTATTTCACAGCTCGGTTTAATTATACTAATCACTTCGATGATGACTCCTGACATTCACCTTCATTAGCCACTGGTGGCTGCATTCAGCTGCCTCGACTTCAGAGCTATCAATGTCTGCTTTAAATAACCCATGAGTAAAATCAGCTGGGAGACAGTGTGTCTGGGCTCTCCTCTGGCATATACTGCATGGAGGTGGCTGGGAATGCAAGGCGGAAGCCAAAACTGCAGTTTAATGTTGGCTGATCATGGGCATGACCTTTTTCTGGATGTCTTGGGGTGGGGAGAGCTTTTTTCTTTAGCACTGAGGGTAATGACTGAGTGGGAGATGGAATGATGTGCAGGGAGGACCAGGTGAAGTCAAGAAGTTCAGTCCATGGCACCATTTTCCCAGTTGGCTCAGGGCTGGTGTCATTGCTACACCTCCTATTGCATAAACACATAGCTGATGCCATAACCAGGCTTCAGCCAAAGGGTATTTTTGACCCAGCACCCATTTTCCCCAAACAAACAGGAATTCAGGTCACGCTGGGGGTAGTCACATCCTAAAAGCTGGAAGGGCAAAGCAAAAGGCAGGGGGACACATGCTGCCACAGCCACCTCTCAAAGCATAGCGCTGCATGACCAGAGAGCAAAGCTGGGCCCTGTTCCCCACCCATGAAGAAGATGGTGATTCCAGCCTGTTAGCAAGCAATTTCCCCCAATACTGACCACAGCCCCAAAGCCTTTCACTGAAATGTTTCTTTATGAAGGTATTATTTTGCAAACTAATGCCCATAATAAATCCACTTGTGCAGGTTTTATTAACAGAAACCAGTCATTCATTAACCACTATGGCATGCAATGCCTGTTTTAAACATAGGAAAGTACCTGTTTATAATTAAGAATAAATAAAAAGCATAAGGCTTTTATGTTGTAAAAGCAGCATCATTTTAGCATGAGTAGAGCTGGTCAAGATACCGGGTATGAATAACGCTCTTTGTGCCTGTGGCTCTCCTGAATGCCTGGTGGGATGAATGCGTTTATGAATGATGCTCTGGCTATGGCACCGCTGCCGTGGGGTAGTTGGACACTTAACTCTCATTGTACCTTTTGTACTTTACCATGAGATGACTGATGCTTAGAAAAAAAAAGAAACTAAGGAAGAAGTGGAACGGTTTCACTACGAAGGATGGGGTTTAAGTATTCCTGCGTTTTATTCAACCTTTATAATTGGCATTTGCCTGACTGAAAGGGCATGGAAGAAAAGGTAGTGTTAAGACTGTATTCTTTGGGAAAGAGATGGTCCACGGCAGAGTGCTTATCTCTACATTGAAAATCCTTGCTTTACATCAAGTTCAGTTTCTAGGTGCTGGCTCTGACGTTCTGTATTCTGCTGTATATTTTGTCTGGCTTCTCTGCTGTACGCCTTGGTTTCTGCTGTGACACTCAACACATGGTGTCTTAGGACTGCAATGGACTTTTGCACTCTTATCAAGAAGGATGTTGTCATTGCAAAACCTTCCCATGGAGCCACAGGCGTGTTTCTGAAGGGTCCTCTTGGGAAGTACACACCCTCCTTCCCAGAAAGGCCATTCACCACCTTTTTCCTGCTGTAAAACCACGTGAACATAATGCCCTCTGCTTCAAAGGCAGCTTTGGGTTGCTGGAGCAGATGCTGTCAATGCCAGTGCTTGTGGGCAAAAGCCACCCTAGAAAGGGATATGGGCCCCTGGCCAGGCTGGCCACTTGAGGAGGCACTTCTACCCCCATCAGGGTCCTGCTTCACAGAGCAACCAGCTTTCTGAGCTTGTTTAAATGCTGTTTCAAAGGCAAGAGGAAACTTCTCCAAGTCCTAAACTCAGCTGAGCCTGCACCCTGTTGCCACTGCCCTTCCCACCCCACTGCGGTGATGGCCAGGACAGCACCTCACTTTGCACCCTGCCTCACTGCAGGAAGAGAGAGGGTATGTGGTGTACATGGTGTGTGCCATGTACTCAAGCCTTTCAGTGCTGCCAGTAAAAGCCAGCAGCTGTACTGGTTCCCAGGCTGCAGCAGAGGCAGTGTCAGAGCAGTGTGCATGCGCAGGCATCGCTTGCAACCAGGCAACGATGAGGACAGAACAGAGAGGAGAAAACTGGGTTTCTCTTTGACTTATGGCCAGTGGGTTTGTTTATGCCAGGGCAGGGAGGAGAGAACACAGCATCCTCCTGGCTTGGTCCTGGCTGAGAAGGACCAGGGAGGGGACAGACAGCATCGGGCTCATCCCTCCCCACTCGCTGCTGCTTAATCCAGCACCCTCCTCCCAGTCCCCCTTCAGAAAAGGGGAAAAAAGTGGGGGGAAAAGAAGCAGATGGAGGCTCACAAAATCCTAGTTTCTGTATGTCTTCCCCAATATGTACACAGATTTTGATACAACAGACACACTATTTTTAGTTTCCTTTGGGGTATGTTTGGGAGCAAGCCCTTAACTGTTGCTGTGCTGCTATAGAAACCGTATCCATGTACACTGACATGTTTACAATTGTTTTAAACACCATAAACTTCCAAGGGCAAAGTCAAGCAGCTTATTTCCATTAAAGTCACTGCCCTGGTGTGGGTTTCTTGTGCTATTACGTTTATTAATTTAGGACCCTTCTCAGCTTCATCCGGCCCCACGTAGCTTTCGTTTGGCTTGCCAGCTCCTGCTGCCATGGTGCCTGGCAAACCTGGAGCAGAGCAGTTGCAAATCTGACATAGGGAAGAGAAAATGCTTTTGCTATCATCTCCCCTCGACCTCAGCTATAAGAGGGGTGTTTAGCAGATATCAGGGCACCCATGCAAAGCTTGCTCTGCAAGCAGAGCTGCCTGCCCACTGCCTCCCCATGTTCCATCCTGGAGCTGGGCAGTTGCTGCTAAAGGTGGTTCAGCCCTTGTGGCCAGCTCATATCTATGTCAGACAGCAGAACAGTGGCCTAACTTTATTGGGTTTGGTTTTTTTTAAAGCACAACAACATGTTTTATTTCAGACTTTGGGAAGAGAAAAGCTTGTCTTGATTTATTCTGTAAGGATTCCTAAAGTTAGGCTTCCCCATCCCTTTTTGCTTTGAAGTCACAATCTTTCTCCAACAACAAAGATTAGAAAAGGGCAGAGAAAAAGGTGTGGGGTTTCTTCCAACATCCCAGGTGGGCAGCAGATGTGTGAGAGAGGAATAACACATCCTTTCCTGAACATGATATGTATATGGGATGATATGTATAATTTCAGATGGATGAGGAGCGCAGATTTCACCTCATCCTTGAAGTGACAGTTATCATCTGCAAGGTGGGTTGAGGGTGCAAGTGAACCTCTCCCTGGAGCACCAGTCCCATAATGACCATGCCAGAACAAGGGAGCTTCATTCCTGACCAGGCAGGGACGTATGGCAGGGGACACTTTGGGGTGGCTCAGCACCCATCAGAGCACCCCAGCACACATCCTCTCCCTCCTGCACACTGTCTGAGCCACATTGTTTTGCTGCATTGAGCTGGATACTCCAGCAAAGAGAGACACTCGCAGGTTCAACCACACCAAACTGGTTTTCCCTGTCCAGGAGCATCTGGAGCAAAGCCCAAGGCAGGATTTGGCTTTCAGGGTTTGTGTCTGAATTGAATGCTGCCTGGTTTTGGAGGTATGAGCTTTGAAATTGGTCCTGTAAGGCTCTGTAAGTGCTTTGCGAAGCTTAAGCTGGGCTTACCTGAGTTACCTGAGATCAGTGGGAACTGGGTCCACATTGAGGTGAAGGGAACAAATGGGGCTTTGTGCTGAGTTTGCTCCTAACCCAATTTAATGTGTCCAATGTTGGCACCACCTACTTTGCCTCTTTCTTGTGCAAATATGTCTGCACTTACCTGGTTATTATTTGTCATTTCATCCCTGCCATGGTCAGTTATTTGTTTGCTAGGTCATGCAATACAGAACAAAAATGACAACCAAATAAGTAGCATCTGCAGTAACACCCAAACAGGTAAATAGAGGCCAATGTCAATGGTTAGCTGTGGGTCACCATTTGCCTGAGTCAGCAGTTTCACCTATGTGTCTGCAGAGAATGAGAAAGTGGCTATGTGACCAAATATCTACCTTGGTGGAGGATACTGTGCAATGCCATGCAGAAAACCCCAAGTAAACAAACTGACTCCCATATGATGTTCATGGGGATGAGACACTAATGGGTATGATGCTCTGACCCCTTGCAAGTTAAAATCCACAGTAGCCAAAACCCAGGTATTGTCCCAAAGGCCCATTTCTGTCAGATTATCTCTTACTGATGTGCTCACGACAAAGCAATTAGAAGTTGACAGTCAAAAATACCCAGAGCTTGTTTCCTACAGAACACATTTGTCTGCAGCTGGAGTTGGTGCTTTCACAAAAGTCCAGGCCAAAGAGGCTTGTAAAGCCTTTTAGACCATGGGATGTGCCACCAAACTCATCTTGGGTGCTGAGAGTGGGACAAAAAGCCATGGAGAAGGGGACGTTCCTGAAGGCCCCGTTCCTGGCTGTCATGCTGCAGAAGAACCCTTGCAGAGCAAGCCAGGCAATGATCCCAGTGTCACCATTAGGGCAAAACCTGTTCCTGCTTCCTTCTTTCCAGCCCACTTTCATGTCCCAGCAGCAGGTCCTAAGTGATGCTGCACTGCTGCCACATGAGCAGGGCTCAGTAGCGTTGCAGGTAAAACAGTCTCAACCTGGAGAGTCCTGATTTTATTTCTTTCACTGTCAGGTCACACGAACTTCTCATCACCCTTTTGGATATAGAACCGTCTGGGTGCTCAGGCGGGAACCAGTTGGGTGATCATGCATAAATTAATCTGGTGCTCATGCATTAATTAATTGGGTGCCCGTGCATGAGCTAATCAGGCACTCATGCACGAGTCATTTGGGTACTCATGCATGAACAGAAAGAGTGCTCACGTGTAAATTAATCAGGTACTCATGGATGCATTAATCGGTTGCCCAGGCATGGATTATCTGGGTTCTCATGCAGGCACTACCTGGGTGCTCATACATGAATTAACGGGGTGCTCATGCGTGCTCTAATAGGTTGATCATGCATGAACCCATAGGGTGCTCCTGTGTGAACTAATTAGTGCCAGTGGGTGAATGCAGTAATCCCTGCAGCTCTTGCCCAACTCGTTCCTCTCCTTGAGGCTTATCCTTCAAAGCTGTTCAAACACAAATCTATTATCAACTTTACTATCAACATTGTCATAATCTAATACATGTCAATTACAAGCTTCACTCTTCTTTCCTGTGATCAGGCAGAGAGATTAACACTGAAGCAACACGTTCATACACTCAATAGAATTTCACTCCTTGCCCCCTGGAACCAGAGTCCAGGGGTTATCAGCATCACAGCCCCAAGTTTTATCTGTTATGAGCTCCACCTCTTTCACCATGGACTAGATTATCAGGATCAACATTATCACATGTGCTTTCCATGACCTCACCCCTTGTCCCCAGGACCAGGTTGGAGAAGTTAATGTAAAAACCTGAATTCAATACTTCTTGTAAACTTCATACCTTGCAAAACACTTACCCAGGAAGGCTACAATGGTCTGAACACATACCCATTGCAAACCCCACCCTTGCAGTTATTACAAACATCAGGCCTTGTCCATGCAAGCCAAAACCGAGGTCATTACAGCAGTTTGAATATATGCCCATTACAAATGCAATGCTTTTTCCCTCTGTGTCCCCAGACATCTGGTCTCCCAAGTCACCAATATAATTTCTCCTGCTCCAGCTCCCCAGCTCAGTATTGAGCTGCTTGTTGCCCCCCAGGGTCTGTCCTCTTGCATGGAGCACTTTTTGACACCTCTTTATGCTCATGTGTAAGTTGTTCAGCTGCTCATGTGTAAATTAATTGAGCACTCAGGGGTGAATTATTCTGGATGTGAAAGCACAAACTCACTGGGTGCTCATGTGTAAGTGAATTGTGTGCTGTTGATGGACACAGAACTGTCCATTTACACACAGTATGCATGGAGGTTGCATGGCAGCCAGCCTTGCACAGCTGACCACTGGGTCTGCTTTCCACTTTGGGTTATTTGGCTTCTTCTCCCCACTCCTTGCAGCGCTGTGTCTGCAAGCACATCCCTCAGCCTGTGCTTTAGGTCATGATATTGGTGTTTCACCAGCTGCTTTTGAGCCTCAGAGCTCCTATAACCCTCATAGGCAGGTGACGGAGGGACAAAAGGCGATTGAGGTATCAGATCTTGGGTGATATTTTCCATGGACACGTGATGTTAGTGAAAAACAGTACGTGTTTCTAGTCAAAGGCAGAGATTTGGCAATCCCAGGGCTAACTTTGGATTCTTTTAGTCATGCTAGTTAGCACCTTGCTTGGCAGAAGTCAGTGCAGACACTTGTGGAGTCACGACGTGGCTCCTTGGTGGAAGAACAAGGGTGTTGAAGGAATGCCAAGAAGCTGGAAGGGGATGGGAGCTGGATCCGTCTGCAGTGGGCTGCATCGCTTATGCATTGCTTCCTTCTGGAGCCTGTCCTCCAGCCTGGATCAGAGCCAGCACACCATCTGAGGGGCTTGAATCTGAGCCTCTGTCAGTGTGACCTGAGGACACCGACCTTTGGTGGCTCCCCAGCTGCTGACTGCCCAAGAATGGGAGTGCTTGGATTGGGATGCGTGGTGCTCAAGTCGCCACTGGGCTTCAAAGGTGAGGAAATGTTGCTGATCCAAAGACATCTCTGGTCTAGATCTGCTTAGTTTAGGAGGTTGAGGGACCTGGAGACTTGGTTTGTCAACAAAAAGCTGGTGTCCTTGCAGAAGGGCAAGCCAGCCAAATTAAGGCAGGTAGTCACTGGTACCAAACAAAGTTGGGGCTGCAGGGTAGAAAGGCTTGGTCCTCATCTTGTGAACTGTGCGTGATGCTGAACACGCTGTTCTTGGAGAACGGTGCAACACAATTCTAATTCTCTCAGTCCTTCAGGGCTGAGTATGAGCTAAGCCTTTCCCCAAAGGGCAGAATTCAGTCAGCATTGCAAATGGGTGTGCAACACAGCTTCCAGGTTTGTACATCTGGTGACAACACCGTCAGGAGACACTCAATCCACCCTAATACAGATACAAACACAGGGGGCCTGTATCTGAAAACCAGAATTATTTCAAAGCCAGGATCAACCGCGCACAGCAGGAGCATGAAATCATCACCATGGAGAAGTAGCCTTCAGCGCAAAGCATCCCAAAATAATTTCTTCTATGGATCTGAAAATGGTTTACAGAAGCTGTAAACACATCACATACATAAACACCTCTCGTCGCAGGGTTACTCCATGTGAATATATAGGACTGAATTCCTCCATATGTGGATTGCTCAACAAGTTGCACGTCCTCATCTCAGCAGCATCCATAAAACCTGCATTTGGATGTGCTCCTGTCTGATGCCGCTGGCACCCTGCCTCCAAACTCACCCGTTTAAACAGAATGGGGGCATTGGTCAGTTTCTGAAAGCCTCCCCATGACCCTGCTGAGGAAAGCCATCAACCAGCTTCAGACAAGCCTTGAGGACCACCTGGTGCCCCATGGATACAGCCCATCGCTCAACCCCTGCCACCGCATCCTGCACAGAAGAGCCTCTTGCTGCCCAGGAGTGGGCACATGGGGAAAGCTGAGCATTAGGGATGGGTAAGCCAAAAATAAAATGGGGTTTTCATGGTATTTAGAGGAAACAGCTCTAATGAGGAGAGAAAGTTATGGTAATAGAGGGAAGTGTGAGGGCAGGCAGGGATCTGCTTCCCATTGCAAAGTGGGAGGGGGTTGCTTTGCCTGAAGACAGGATTAGCTGGCATTTCAGGAAGACGTTGCTGAGGGGAGTCATGGGTAGGAAAATTCACATGCTTCAATCATGTTCTGAAGTTCAGGGACGACTTTCATGTGCTTCTAAAGTATTTCCTGCCTAACAAAGCCGCAGCGAGTCTCAACAATAACCAGAGGAAGAGGCTGGCGCTGCCTCCTGGGGCATCCCTCCAAATAGCTTGGGAGTGCTCTGGGGGAAGGACTCAGGTTGCCAGAACAGGTATTTCTTGCTGCACTTTCTTCTCGAAGCAAGGACACCTCTTCATACATGTTGGTGCACACGAATATCTGGAGACCAGGCAGGCCTGGTGATACTGCATGCTGAAAAAGCATGATGTGTGTAAAGGGCATGAAAGGCTTGCAAGGGGGTGGTTGTGGCTATTAACTCAGAAGCCACTGAAAGCTAGAAAGTAATAGGGCTGTGAATGCCAAAATAACTCACCAGGTGGGAAGAGGAAAACTTAAATACTCTGAAGCCAACTTGGCTGCTGAGGGAGGATGGAAGAGCCCTGTAATAAAACAATGAGACTTAAAAATTTGATGGTCCCTGTGCAGGTCCTGAGGTGGCCTCATTGCTGGTCCAACAGTGTATTTCAAGTTCATGCCATTGGGTTGATCTCAGCTGGAATAGCAGGAGAGATACTCCAAGAAGTAAAGTTACCACTCTTAGCCTCCTCGACACTGTGGAGGGGGTGTGATTGATTTTCATGCTTTCCTTAGGGAGAGCAGGGATCAAGATGCACTTTGCACTTGCTCTTAGATCTTAATAGACCTTCAATAGATCTATCCTGCCCTGGGGTGTCCACGTGTTCAAAGGCAACTCTCCCATTCCTCCTGCCTTTGCTGGAGACTCTGAAGCAAAGGAGTATTCCCAGAGGACAGGCTGCCATTCCTTATTGATTTGGGGGGGTGTGTGAGCATGTTTCCCCCTTTGTCAAAGCTGAACCACTGAACTGCTCAACTGGGGATCCCCTCAGCAGAACAGGCTTCAAAACACTTTTACAGCAGCTTTGGCAGTTGAAGATGAGTGTCAGAACAGCAGATTAAACACTTAAAAGGGATCAGAGTTAAGCTGAGATTGCAGCCACTGGAGTTTATTGCACTGGAAAACAGCCGTATGCGGCTGGGTTGAAACTCCCTGACTGCAGAATAAAGGATGCTCAGAGCCTCTTCTTCCTCCTCTTCGTCTGGTGCTGCAGGACAAGAACTCACAACCCCCATCTCGGGCTTGGTTTAACTTTTTTGATGCAAAAAAGACCCTTCATTTTTTTTGTTTTGGCTCAGGCATTTGTGTATAACTTGGAGCAAAGTTACTTCACTCTGTTTCCAAGTCATTTAACCCCTGAAAACCAATTTGTCCCTCATTTTCTGTTAGGATTGAAGTCATTTTTGAAAGCAAACATAATTTGAAAAGAAAAGGTATTTGAAAGGATTTAAAAATGTTTTAATTGTTTTAAAATGCTGTAATTCTTTTCTTCAAAATCGATTTATTACGGGAAATATCAATATAAGCCATGTAGCGTGGAAAAGAATGCAAAATGACACACTTTGATCATTTGGGGATTTCTCATCCTTTGCATGGAAAGTATTTGCTGGCCATGGCCCTGTTCCTCACACAATTTTATGTCTGGAATACCAAGTTTCACCCTGACTTTATGTTTCCCTGAAATTCCTTTCAGCCGGACTCTAGCACAGCAGCCACTGTGCCTGTGCAGCACAAGTGTCAGGGGGAGGCATAAGGAGTCTATGGGGAGCCCTGTGCAGTGAGTACCTGCTCCTGCAGCCCAACAAGCCTGAATGGGTTCCTGCTCTCGAGTGCTTGTGTGTATGTGGGACAGCACTTTGCTGCTTTCCCAGGGTGGGAAAAAAGATCTATCTGCAGAAAGTGTTTCTGAAGATCAGGATTAAATCCTACATCCTGGCCCCAGGATCCGTTTGGCTGGCCATAGGGGAGTTTGCGCACTTAGTGGGGTCCAGCACCTACATACAGTTGCCTATTTAAGGAGCCCCACCTATATGAAAGTACACCTTTGACATAGGGTCACCTTTGCATCCCCTCATATACAGCCCCAAAAAGATGCTTTTTGTTGCTATGATGCAGGTGAGAGTCCCGTTTCCCCCAGATGAAAGAGCAAACATCAGGAACTACAGCAAGATTTCAATGTGTGTGATACAGACATAGCATCTGCAGCACAGGTTTGCTTGTGCTTTCCTTGTCCTGAGAGGAAAAACCAACCCAATTAATGCTGAAGGGAATTCATGAAAGCCACATGACGGATGCAGGAAACCTCTGTGTCTGCCTGGCTGCTTGTGCTGGACCACGACAATCCCATAAAGGCTGGGTAATACAGTAACATCAGTCCCTCAGGCCCTGGTTCGGGAATGCACTTAAGCACTTGTTAAACCTTAGGTGTATACTTAAATCCCTGAGGTTTTATTCCCTTAAGCCCTGTACACTTTCTCCATGTGCTGAGCCAGGATGCTAATGTGTTGGGTGGGAAAATGTTGTTTCAATCAGCTTACGCCTTTGATATGGGATCAATACCTGAATGGAGCATCTCTTACAGAGGACACCAGCATAGGTTTTCCACATGAAAGAGAGCAAAGCAGGTTCAGCTCAACCCTTCCACTATCACAATCCATCATGTAAGATCAGAGCACAAACAGCTGCATGTACAGATGCTATATTATTTATTAGAGCAGGCTACCAACATTAGATATGGGGCCAAGAAAGAGGGGGAGTAGACAGCAAAGAAGATAAAAATACAGTATTTCTTAACCTCTAGAATAAATGGACATGAGAAAGAGGGATCAGCGGGTCTGAAGAATTTATACCTACAGGAAAGACACCAAACATATGTTTTTTATAAGTGCTTTCCTACTTCTTAGTGAAGAAGATCACATTATGCAGTCTTTCCCCACTCAGAGATGCTGGAACTCCTCAAGACACAAGCAGGTCCCCGAGCACTGCTGGACCAGTGCCTGCATTTGTCAAGCGAGCAGCTAGGGCTTTCTTGCTGAGTTTTCAGCTATGATGACAGGATGGGAGGTAAAAACCCTGCCTCTGCCATTCAAAGGCAAAAAGAAAGCCAACAATGAAGCTTTCTTCTGGATGCCACACTCACACTGCGGTCACTGGAGCATCTTAAACCCCAGTGCAGGTGAATCACCCCATGGGAACCCTGGAGGCAGCAGCCTGTCCCCATGAAGCACCACAGCAAGCCAGTGCCCAGATAGCTCTGCTCAGAGCTCCACCAGCTCTTACTTAGCTTAGACACCTCAAAAACAGCTCCTGGGATCCATCAGCTGCAGCACAGGAGGTCCTTAAGAAAGGGACAAGGGATGCCTGCAACACCAAAATGCTGCGAGGTGAAAGATGCAGTGGCAAAGTGACATTATCCTTAGGCTTATAAGTGTATAGTATTAATAATTATTAGTAATACGTAATTATGATTATAGCTGACTGAAGCATTCAAGCAGGGGGAGCAAATTCTCCATCTCAGAAAAGAATCTGCTCTTCTTTCTTGAACACAGCAGCTGCTGCTGCCACCCTGCTGCCAGTGCTGCTACAGAACTTGGCTTCTTGTGCTGCAGCCCGGCTGAGGAGGTGCTGGGTGAGAAGCTGGGGACTGCAATGGGTGCTGCATACTCCCTGCAGCTCCGGGTGCATGGCTGTGGTGCAGCAAAGCTGAGGTTCATCCCACTGCTGGGCTACAGAAATAGGCCACCAGGCAGAAAAGATGGGAATAGAAGGAAAAACCAGCACCAGGAGGTCTTGGTGTATGATTTCAAACAGCTTTGGAGTAGCTGGAAATAACCAGAGGGGCCTGTTTCTGAACAGCTTTGTGCAGCATTTTTCTTGCATCAATGCAAACCAGATTGGGTTGGAGCAGGCAAAGCTGGTGGAGGTGAAGGGCAGCTGTGCTCTGCTCGCTGGTGTTGAGGTGAGGTTGAGCAGGGGAAAAGCCTTGAGGGCTGATGAATGGATTAACTGCTGGGGGCTGATGAAATACCCACTGGGTGCTGGAAACCACGGCAGCTTCCCAGCTCTGCTGCAGGCATCAGGAGCAGCAGAAAACAGAGGTGACCGTGGACCTCACTTGCTTTTTTGACCCAGGCAGCTGTCTGGACACCAGGAGTCTCAGCATTGCCAGTGAGGGCAGGGACTTGGTGCAATTTATGGTTTTAGGGGGGTAAGCTAAAGTCCTGCTTCCTCCAAGGCTTCCAGCTCCTCCAGAGCACTCTCCCAAGCAGTGATGGGTTCCCTGCCTCTTTCCCCACCAGAATCCTTCCTCAGACAATGACTTCTTAATTTCTCATTGAATTTGTCCCCATCCATTTCTTTTCATGCAATAGTTTGCTCATTCTCCTCCTTCCTCTACATGTTCCTCTTCTCCCCTGCCCAATAAGCCCAAGTGCCATGGTCTGATCATGCTTATGGTTGTCTCAAGGACAGTATTTATGCCACCAACGCAACCACAGGACTGTGTTCACCCCACCTGCAGCATCAACCACCCAGGTCCCTAAATCTGCCTTGTGGGATGCTATTATCTCATCATGTCACTGCTGTCCTCCCTCTTCCTTCTCCCATTACAGTCACATCACCTCCTTCTACATCAGGATATGAACTGTGCCCGTGGTCCCATGGGTCCCATGTCCCCTTGGACACTCACAGCTCACTTTCTTCATGGTCAAAGAAATTATCCCTTCAGTTACCACATGTCTATTTAGGTTTCCAACTCTGCTGGGTAAAAAAATGAGTGGTATCCTGTAATGAGTGCATCATGTGGGTATGGCTGACATTGCTACACATCCTTTTCCCAAGGGTGTCACTCCCAAAAGTCACATGAAGAGATAGGACCAGTGTTTGAGAGTAGAAACAGCAGACAGAAATGCTGCAAGGATGGGTTGGTAGAAAGGGAACAGAGGTGGTGCAGCCTTAGGTTGAGGGTACTTCAGCTGGGATTATATGCTCCTCCATACATGAAAGCAGAGCCTCACCCCAGATCCCCGTTGGGTACCCAGTGCTGGTCATCACCAACCCATTGTGCAGGAGGACTTGTACGCATTATCCTCTTTAACCAAAGGGGGTCCTTTTTGGGTGCTGAAGGTCCTTTTCTTACCTGGGTGCCCTCTCTCCTTGCCTGGACTCACATCAGGGCAGTGGGAGCTGCTGCTGCCACCGCAGACGTGTCCAAGCACGATCAAAGTGCTGCAACTTGGAATTATGGAATTATTATAATGGAATTATCTCTGTGCACATTAAGGACCAGACAGGCCTATTGCATTAACACAGTGAAAGCAAATTTTGGGGTTTTAATTTACCTGATCAGGGAAATGCAGCTTTATCTTTAAAACTATCTATGTATGTTTAAAGGGGAAAAAGGGCTTTGAAATCAGACCCTTATAAAGAATAAGAGAAAACGGAGCTCAAACCCACTCTGTTGCTTAGTTTTATTGTATTGAGCCAAAAGCATATATGGAAAAACAAACCCATCCGTATTGTCCCTCCTCTAAAATTCAGATCAGAACTTGTCAGGGGTCACACTCATGGCAGGCTCCAGCTTGCCAGGGCATTAGGAATTGCAGAGCAGGTAGGGAGGCAGGAAGCAACATCCCTCAAAGGAAAACTTCCTGGGTGCTGCTGGACCACTGCCTCCATCACTTCTTGAGCTCTCCAACACCATCAGGTCTTGCACCAGAGCCATGACCCACAGTGAGACTGTCCCTCCAACGTCACAAGTGTCACACGAGTGCCTCAGGAAAGGCTTTCATCCTTGTTTTGATACCTTCTCAGGGCTGGGCTTTTTTTAGTGCAGTATCTCATTTATTCATATGTTCCTCATACATTTATTAGTGACTGAGGACTCTGTTGTGCCATACAGCATAATTAAATGTATCAAAATCAAATCTCATCTGTTATTACAGATGAGGCAGGTGAGATGTCTTTTCTTTCTGCATCAAGCACATAAGAAAATCACTGCATTAACCCAACAAGATGCACACCTGAAGCTGAAGGCTGCACTGCAGAGAGGCTGAGCAGATCAAAGGTTTTCTACCTTCCTTGAAGCTGTGCTTGAAACAAACAACTATTTTTTCTCAAAACCCTGCATTTTATTTAAAGAGCTGATATCTTGCCTGTTTATTTTCAGTCACTAGTGGTTTGTCTGCAACCAAATAAGTCTTTTCTTAACCCCTTCTTCACAATATCACTCAAGGGATGGGAGCTGAATAAGTCTCCAAGCTTGACTTTCATGATGCCCTGGACAGCCCTTGAGTCTTTCATGCAAAGTCTGACGCTGTGTTTTGGGGATGTGCTTTGAGCTTTTACCACTGCAAAGTCTCATTGCTGTTGCTGAGCAGAATTTCCCCTGCTCTCAAGGCTCTGCTGAGGGAGCCTGGCACTCGCTGTAACCTTGTACAGTTGGATTTTTAGCACCAAGTCCTATTTTAAGCAGAACCCATTGCAATTATTACATGTTACCATATAAATCTCCATCAGCCATGTCACACGGTGAGTGACATTTCCTGACAGCGTGCTCCATCATCACGGGACCTATTTTCAAAGCACTTATTTAAAGTTACAGTGAGCATCAGGAATCAGTGTTTGGCTGAAGCCACCTCTACCCCCAAAACCTGAAGGTTTTGACTCTAATTCTATCTGTCTTAGGAGAGACTACACAACTCATTTTGCAGGGCTTCAAGCCCAGGGAAACAAGAGCCTCAGCCTTCAGTTTTGGTTGCAAAGGCTTCTTCTGAGAGTTATGGCTTCCCTGGTGTGTACCATCTGGCATGGCCCTGGTGTGCCATTAGGTTGGGACACTTCTTGCCTACATGCAGCAATCCACTGCACTCTCCAAGACTGTAATTAAGGCTCCACAGGTTTGCACAGAGAGCAGTGGGTGGTTATTACATTAAAAAAATAACCCTACCAATAGCTTCACTGGGGATGAGGCCTTAGGCTAACCCAGCCTGTATCAGGCATCAGAGAATCCACATGAGAGAGCTGTTTAAAACCAGGCTTTTAGGTGCACTGAGCAGCTCGCTGCTGGAAAGCACCTCAACCTCAGGTGTACGCTTTACTCCATTTTGCTTCCAGGATCACTAATAAAAGTTATGGAGGATAAACAGAGAAGAGCTGAAATGGAATTTTATCCTAGTGTGCCATGGTCCTCCAGTGTTTAACTCCAGATCTTTCTATTGTTTCCTTACTTCTCTTCCTCCTCCTTGTCCTCTGCTGCATCCTTGTCCTCTGCCTCCTCCTCATTTTTCTTGTTCTTCTTCTTTTTATCTTCTTCTTCCTCCTCTCTTACTTTTTCTTCTTCTTTTCCTCCTTTTCCTTCTTCTTGTTCTTCTTATTATTACTATTATTAGTCTTTTTCTTTGTCTTCTTCTTCATTCTCTCCTCCTTCTTCTTTTTTTCCTCCTTCTCCTCCTTCTTCTTTTTTCCTCCTTCTCCTCCTTCTTCTTCTTGTTCTTATTTAATAGTATTAGCATTAGGATTGGTATTCGTATTAGTATTAGTGTTAGTGTTAGTGTTAGCATTAGTATTAGTTTTAGTGTCAGTGTTAGTGTCAGTGTTAATGTTAGTATTGGTGTTGATACTGGTATTATTCATTTCCATTTCAGATGCAAACAGCCACACTGGAGCCATGGCACTGTCCCAGGTGCCTTTGTGGAGCAGAGATGCAGCATGGATGCAACAGGGGGGAAAAAGATGGAAAAGGGGAGGGTTAGCTGGTGTCCCCACCAGATACAGTGGGGCAAAGCTTGGGGGCTGCCCCATGCACTCCACTGCCTGGGATCTGGTGCATTCCAGCAGGACTTGTTTTACGTGAAGCAGGTATAACAGTGGGAAGCAGTAAATGAAAGTTTCCTCCTATGCAGGGAGCAGGGTGAGTCATGGAGCGCTCACGGCTTTTATCCAGACAGCTGAAAATGAGGAGTAGCTGCATGTGTGGGTCCCAGCCCTGTCTAGACTCCATCAATGTTCACAAAAGGAGGATAACAGGCGAAGGAGGTGAAGGGACAGGCTGCTCTCCCAGTAAGCATCCCAGTAATTCAACAGAGATACGGTTAATCCATGGTGCTCTGGTACCTCAAAGCCACACCAGTAGCTTGCACTGACCTGCCCAGGTGGGAAGCAACACTCTTCTGGCATAACCCACGCTGCCTTTCCCTTCAATCTCCACAGGACAAAGCCAAAAGACTTTCTTGATGATGTGCTGAAATCAGAAGACACCCAATAACACTGCTGGTGTGGCCTGAGGTGCTGCATAGGTGCCAAGTGCCCAAGTAGGCACCAAGATCCCATCAATTTCAGTGCAAGTGCTCAGATGTCTGCATAAAGCTCAGCCCTCTTGTTTGGAAAAGAAAGTGATTTCATGCATGACAGCACAAAGAAGTAAAACCGACCCATGAGAGGGAGAGAAAAGAAATGAGCCAGGCTTAAGAGTCTCAAATACTTCTTTGACCATCACATGCAAGTCCAACAATGTCTCCTGACAGGCTTGCATGGGAGTCCTGACTGCTACCAGGAGGTGTTGATGGATGAGACCTAAGAATGGGATGGAACCTGCTGCCTTTGCAGTTTTGGCTATAACCAAGGAAAATGTCAAGAGCAGCCAATTCAGTGTGGTAGCATGACTGGCCAAGGCAGAGGTTGGAGTAAGGGTGCTGTGTTGGCTACCTACCAACCTGTTCCAGCCATGAAGAGACAGTGTGGGGTAAGGAGAAGAGGTAAGATCATACATCCAGCACATTTAAGAGTTTTTGTCAATGAAGAAAATGAGGGAATGTCACTTTTTAATTCCATCAAAACACACTTCTTGCTGTCTTAGCAGATTCCTGTTGACATATGGGATACAGATATCACATAGTCCAGTTTAAAAGGAAAATGAAGTAAATCTTTTACTGGTTTATAACATGACAGACCCTTCTGCAATTGCCTGGCTTCAAATCAGCATCTTTATGAACAGGAGCAGAAAACACCCAATCTAAAGAGGAAAGCAGCCTCTACGTCATTACTGACCAGTGAGAGTCATCGTGCCCTTAATAAGAACTTGAGGGCAAGCTTAGCGATCAACTGCTTGCGTAAAGAATCCTGTGGCTGCTCCGAACCGCGATGCCATTTACAAATAAATCATTTTTCCTAGAAAAATCAGTTGGGTTTGGATGACAAGGCCGCACATCTGCGCTGCCATGAGACTTCCTCTGCGTAAACCAGGCAGCCCTTCTGACCCCAGGGGCTTTGCTTCCTGCGGAGGAAATCAAGAAGGAACAAAGTTCACTGGGACCAAAATAACCCTTTGCACAGAAGCATGTTTGCACACGCATGGCTGTGTGCGAGGAGGGAATGCACAGCCCTGCTACCCCACCGCAGCGATGGCAGAGGGGCATTGGGATGTGAAAGCAGAGCCAAAGCTGCCGCCTGAGAAACCAGAGGGCTCGTTCCCTAAAGTGCTGAGTCACTTCCAATGACTCCTTCATCAGCTGCGGGTTTAGGAGTGACTCATCTGCGCTGGGCTGGAGAAACGCTGAGGAGAGCGGCAGGGCAGCTAACACAGCTCGATTTTTGCTGGCTAAATGAATTTGGCACCCAAGTAGCAGCCAGCAGCACTTAATAATCGCATTGCGCTTGAAGTGATAAGGCAGCGATGCACGGCAGATGACAGAGGAAGAAACCAGCAAATGCTCGTGCTGGCTCCTCTTCGCTCTCATGTCTTCACGTTGGGCACGAAAGGGAGTCACTACAAGCTGCCATGGGACCTGCACATGTGCAGCACCTGATCCACAGGGATATTTCCACCACGACTTCAGATTTACTCTGCTTCAGGCTTTCTCACAGCAGAAGCAAGCCATCGCGGCACTGCAATTCAGTGTGAATCACTAGCGTAGCCCCAGCCGCAATGTGGCTGTGGTGCTTTTGAGCACCAGCAGCCAGTGGGAGTGGAGAGTGCTCTTGTGGTTGGCTGTTTTTCTGAGATACTGTGGGCTATTTTGGGGAGAATGCCTTGGTTCCTGCTGCCTTCAGCCAGCTACAAGGCTTTGCCGTGAGCATTAGTTTCTACCACCCCGGTGGTTGGGTTACTGGGGCCACCACTTTGGCGCTTGGGTCAGCATCTCTGCTGGCATCCTTAGCTGGGTAGATGGGTGTCAAAGGGACAATGTACTGGGGAGAAAGAGGCCTGTGGAGGGGGAAACCAGGATGTGCTCCTCTCTCCTTCCCACCCTATCAGCCAACAGAGAAGAAAGCGAAAAGGCTGTGGGAAAGGAAGGGAGTTCGAGGGTACACACTGCATTCACTCTGCTTTCCCATGGTGGCTGGAAGTGGATGAGCAGCATCATGCACCATGGGGAGAAGAACACTTACCCCAAAATGAGAGCTGTTAACATGAATTTTGGGAACCAGAAATAACAGCGCAGCATATCTGCATGCCTGTCTGGCATTGACGAGACACTGGGGCCAGTCACTTGTGACTGAGCAGCAGCGGAGCCCTTAGCAAAATGGACAGGGAGAGCATCCCTTTTATTGGCACTGGCTCAGCGTTTCCCACTTGCAGCAAGTTGAGCAGCCGCTGTTACCAGGACTGCAGGGAAGCATCTCAGTGCCACTTGGCACAGAGGAAGGGGAGCGGGTTCATCTCTGGGGAGTCCTGGAAGGAGCCCGGCTCTTCTTGTCGACCTTTTCATTCTGCTTCCTTTAAAGGCTGGGGGGAGAAGGGAGGGAGCTCCAGGACAACTCAGTCTGAAAGGAAGGAAAAAGGGCAAGTTAAAGCTGTGGAGTGTTTGGCAGAGACCCAAAGCACAAGAGCACAGAGACCGTGAGAAAAATGTCAGTTTACTGTCCAACTGGATGGAAATCAGATGTCGCGTTGGGACTTCACAGCGCTTGTAAATGAATAAAGGACCCGGCAGGAAAGGAGGGAAGATCCAGCTGGGCTGCAGGAGGCGACCAAGCAGGACCTTGATCCTGAGATGGTTAATATCTGTGGGACTTATTCCTGCAGGCAGCAGTGAACATTCTGTCACGGCATAAACCCTTCACTGACGGCTAAACCAGATCTCCTGAGAAAGGGCTTGAGGGCTTTGATGTTGCAAGTAGCTGAGGAGGAGGGGGGAGGCGTGAGGATGGGGAAGAAAGTCTTGAAAGCCTCACTGGATGGGCAGAGCCCATCTGGTAAGGGCAGCCACTCCAATAGCACTGAGCATCTGTTGCTGTTCCCAGTTCACCCAGTGGCTGCTCTGATGCACGGACTGGGGATGCTGGGTGTCTGCTGGGGGTGGATAACCCCAAAGCCCAGAGTGGCAGGAGGAGGACAGAGGGGTGGCAGAAGAGAAAGGAGACTGCTGGGGGACAGCTTGCAGCAGGATGGGCACACAGCAGCCTTCAGAGCTCGACTGACCTTTGCTGTTCAGTGTGCAGACCATGGTACACACAGTAAGACTGATGGAAGAAGTTCTCCATGCACGCAGTCAAACCACAAACAATAGCATACCCTGGCTATTTCACTCGGGATACCACCAGGTTCAGCATCTCCCATGGGACCTCCCGTTTGCAGCCATTTGGGGAAAGGTGAAACCAATGCAAGAAGCAGCAGGGACAGCTCAAGAGACCTTTGTAAGCCCTGTTTCAACCATGCTAAATAGGGGAACACACAAAGACTTCTGCTTGAAACCACTCACAATCGCTCTTGGCTGAACAGCCGTTCCTACACAGCAGCTAGAGTGGTCCACGATGACCCATGGCTGGACCGAGCGAGCAGCTCGAGGGCAGGCAGTGGTTGGAAACACAGCATTCAGAGCATCCTTTTTCAGGATGCCAGGCAGGGACAAAAGGCTGGCCTCGCCATTTCCCAGCAACTCCCCGTGGGAAGCTCATTCCTGCTTGCCCTGGGCTGGCTGTCAGCATGGGCTGGGAACGCAGCCACCGCGCTGGGATCCGCAGGGCCTCTCTCTGTAAGGAAATAAAGCCGTGCTCTTTGCACAGGAGCACTGTGGGGCTCCCTAATAGCCAGCCATGGGCCAGCATCCTGCTGTGCAAAGAGCTATAACTACCAGTAAGGACGGCTGCTGCCCCAAAATGCTTCGAGTCCCACTCTGGCATGAGAGGGGATCACATCTCCTGCTTGCTGGAGAGTTTGCCACGCTGACTGATGCTCCCCTCCACCCTGCATGTTGTGGCCACATGCAACCTCTATTGTTAGCATCTGAGTGCAGAGCGAGGAGCATGATTCCTGCACTGCAGAGGTTCTCCATCTTTCTGGAAAGCAGCCCTAGAAGACAATGGACAAATACATTTTAGGACATAGCTTTCAATACAAGCAGCTATGGGAAATCTGACCAGGGGCATGGGTCACCCTGACCTTCAGCTTCAAGGATATGCAAGATTAAACATTTAATGGCTTTAAAGATTTAACAGCCTCAACAGCATCCTTGTTTGCAGTAGCCATATTGAATGCATCTGCTCCATGGTGCACATATGTCATGTGCTACCCTACACTGGCTGGTGGGAAGAAACCCAAGCAAGCTGAACTGCATTCGGTTGGTTGCACAGCACTCAGTTTTGTTCCTTGTCCGTTCTCCTTCCCTAAAATATAGCACAGTATCCAGCTTTTAAAGCCAGACCTCTAGGATATTGCAAGCTATTGTAAGCTGCTCTCAAGAATGACATCTAAAGAAGAATGGGGTACGCTTTGCAGCCTCCTTTGCTCTTCCCATAGGGAAATCCTCTGTGAGGAAGTCCTGAAGAGGGTTTATGCTTACAAGGAGGATGTTTAACTCAGCCTTTCTTCAGGTCAAGGCTTGTACAAGAACATGCATCCTTCCAGAGAGGAGCCTGAATGCTCTGGAGGCAGGGAAGGAAAGGGAAAAAGCATAAACACTTAGAAAATGCAATTTGACCTTAATGGGATTTACTTTGTGCCTATGGTCTCCCTGAAGCGATAACACCACATAACAGATTGCAATTCATTAAAGGTAGAGAAAGCCGAAGCAAAAATAACACCTTTAAGCAGAGTAGAGGAGGCCATGCAGTGTGCTCCTGGGAACAGGAGGGGAAGGACATGGAACAGAGGAAAGCTTTGGGCACAGGAGCTCAGTTAAGTGGCCATGCAAAGAAAAAGGGCATTTTCCAGGCTATTTCAGTGCCACTGAGCTCCACGACTGCTAAGAGGGGATGTTGTGCATGGGATGGAGCTGGCAGGTCCCTGAGGAGTCTGGCTGCATCTGTGCTCAGGGCTGCAGGAATCAGAAGTTTCAGTGCTGTCCTGGTACCTGCAAGCCAGCAGAAATGATCTTCACCTCCCTGTGCTCAGAGGTTGAGGTTCAGGCTACAGAAACGTGCTTCCTGATCAGAGACCCCAAATGCAAGCAATCCCCTTGGCCTGGTGGGATCTGTGTGGCTTTGCAACACAGTGGGTTGCTGAAGATGCTACAACCATGGCTGGCTTTTGGGGCCTGGGCAGCATGGGGCCAGCCCGTTGAGAGTGCAGTGCCCCTGGAAGACATCATGGGAGGTTTCCCCATCCAAAGATGACATCCACCCCGCAGAAGATTTCACCCACCTTCGATGAGTTTTAAGGGAGAGAGATGCTGGGGTTGGGTAAGGCACTTGGAGAGGCAGGAACACACAGAAATGTTCAGAGAGGGCAAGTGAGCCCATGAGTGCAGCCAGTGAGGCCATTAAGGCACTGTGGAGCCTCGAGGAAAACAACTAAACCAACAATCTCCCCCCAAAAAAGCCTATATCGGGAAACCCACACAGCATCTCTACGGCCTCGCGTGACCTTGGCAGGGATGTCTGGAATCAGGGCTCCCTCTAGAGGGTTTTGTGCCGCCAGCAAATGACCGTGCTGGGGCCTCAGGGAGGAGATGGGATGGGACCGCAGGGCACTGCCTTCCTTCCCCTGAGGTCCTGCTTTGCATGGGGTGACATTAACAGCATCCCCTCAGCTAACATGTGCATTTTCAGCTCTGCCAAGGTGGGTGGCAGGGGCAGACACTCAGCAGGAGACAGCAGAGCCCTTGAGGTGAAGTATCTGGTGGCCACACATCACGTGGACTTGCAAGAAAGTTGTTTCATTGCTTGCTCAAGCCAAGCAGGATTTGGGGATAGAGGTGTTGGAAGTGACTTTGTTTCGTTGGTGCAGGCAGAGCTGAATCCATGCTTGGAGATCCTGTCAAGGGAAGGATGGGGGGATGTCCCAAACAGAGACCTATGGTGCAGATTATCACCGGCCAGACTGCTCCTGGCTGGGAGTGGTGGCAGTGATTTACCGTTACTGATTCACCCTCAGATATCTACATATGCTCTTGAGCCAAAGGTGTTTTCGCTTTCTAATAAACCTGCTTGACAGCCCTCTGAGATGTTCTGTCGTGAAGGACAACGGTACAGCTTAAGTTTCATTGCTAATAACTGCATTACAGCACAGACTGCCCAAAGCAACGAGGGACTTCAAACACGTCCATAGAAAAACAGAGAGACATGCTAACTCATCCCTGAGGTTTCAATTAGAGCAATTCTATGTGGCAGTAGGCAAGTCTGCAGCATCTCACAGGCTTTGCAAGGTGATCTCGGCTCTCCAGCTGCTCAGGCCAAAGCTGCAGACAGAGAGAGGCCATGTGTCAATAAAGAGCACCAGGAAAGAAGATTTGGGTGCTTTCAAGGTCTTGTGGAACCAAAACTCCCCTAAAATCAAGGTTCAAACACATGAAGTAGTAGGACACCTGAAATTCTCCCCAGGCCCATTCACAAAGGACACAACTCAGCTATGGCAGCGTCAGAGGGGATGGTTTGAAAGAGAAGCAAACCTTTGAGCAGCTGCTCTGCATACGAGTCGCTGCTGCCCTGTTCACACTGGGAGGGACGCGAGAGAGCAAGAAAAAGAAGGACCACAAGAAGTTGCCCTTCTGATTTCCACTGCTCTGCTGCTGGAACCAGTTCCCCCCATGCAACCGCTGGGAGAAGACGAGCAGGACACAGCTTGCATCCCTCTGCAGCTCTATGAGGACAGCAGGGCCCTAGGAACTGCAGCTTCTGTTCGCAGCTGATGGTTTTCCCTCCAGCCTTCACTAGATGGTGCCCTACACCCTCCCGTGGAGCCGCTTGGCAGCAGAGCGTGTTCCTCCTGCATCTCGAGTGGTACTCTAAGGTGGGAGAAGAAAGGGCTCTGCAGGGGATGTTTTCTGCATAGGCAAAGCACACTGCACGGTGGCAGGGGGCTGGAGAAGCAGCCGTCTCTCTGGCTGTATTGAGATGCAATGGGAAATGCTTAGAAGAGGAGGTTGAGCAGAGGAAGAGGAGGTTGAGCAGACAAAGCAAAGGGCTAGGCCACTTGCCCCCTGCCTGGAAGGTCCTGGTTTGCATGGATTTGCCTTCCACAGAGGAATTACGCCTCAGCAGAGAACGTCCAGGCTTTCCAGGACTCAGCTGAAGGAGGACACTTTGACCCTCTCCAACCACACAGCTTCCAAAAGCATCCTGGGAGCTTCATCACCTCTGGTCACAGCAGAGGATCACAGTGCTTGTGTCTCCTCCTCCTCCCCTTCAACACCCAAGAGCCAGCCCTCCCTCCTCCAGCCAAAGCCATGGGCTTGGGCAGCTGAATCACAGTATCATAGAATCAACTGGGCTGGAAAAACCCTTTAAGATCATCGAGTCCAAC
>JANHGB010051333.1:0-43800 GCA_026283785.1 Coracopsis vasa
TTTCTTTTTCTTTTTCTTTTTCTTTTTCTTTTTCTTTTTCTTTTTCTTTTTTTTTTTTCTTTTTCCTTTCTATTTTTTTTTCTTTTTCCTTTCTATTTTTTTTCTTTTTCCTTTCTATTTTTTTTCAGGGATGGCTATGACATTTCAGCCTGGCACAACATGAGACACTTTTTACTGTCATGCACAGAAATTACTTTGACTTGTGGCTCAAAATGGTCTTTTTAGTTTAACTTTCAATCACATAAGAAAGGATGGGAAATTTCTTGCAAGATAGTAAGATTTCCTTTTGGAAGTAGGAGGTTATTTCAGATGGCCTAAGTTCCATTTAAGCCTTTCTGTGTAATCACTGGAGAGAAAGACCTGTTGTAGGCACAGGACTTATGACTAGGATATTGCTATGGCTGTGAACAGAGAAGTCTGCCACTGAAATATGCAAGCATCTTTTTATGCGCTGGTTTTCTCTTGCTTCTATACCTTTTTTTTTAAGGTGGATTGTTTTGCCTTGTAAAAGGTGGGGTGAACTGGTGATATTGGCCAGGTGGTATCTGTTCAGTTTTATTCCTTCAGCTTGTTTCCTCTTTTGCAATAAAGCTGGGTGGAGTGTTGCTAAGGGTGAAGTAAACAATCACCATATTGACGTTTGTGTGTGAAGCAGCAGTTGTATTCCTATTAATTTGCATGTCCTTAAGATAATGGGGCATAACACAGGCAGAATGACAAAATTGCTGTATCTGTTACTGCTTTTACTATTAATTTCCCAGGTGTAACGTACTCATCCCAAACTCTTCTTGACTTGATAAAGAACCTCCTGCAGGTGGAACTTCTCTGGTGGTGGAGTAATGAACAATTATTTCAGATGTACTTTCAAGCACATTTAAATCAAGTTCCCAGGGATTTCAGAAGAAGGATTTCTTCTGAAATAAGCCTCCTAGTCTTCTTTGTTTAAAATGAAAGACTTGACACCAGGGAGGAGATCAGCACTTGGTGGATGCTTATTTGTGTCACTTGCAAGGCCATGGTTACACTTTTGAGGCATTGTGACAAAAAGAAGAGAGGGAAAGCACAGACTGAATACTAAAATATCTTCTTGTTCACTGTTCCTTTTTTAACTTAGTAAGAGTCTTTCAGTAGACGTCAGATCAACAGATGCAGTTTCAGGCCATCTAGTAGTTGTGTTTGCATGCAGTAAACTCGCTAATACTAAAACTGGAAAGTCACACACTCCTGGGAAGACTGCACACTCCTTATTTAAGTCTCACTGGAATTACACTCAGAAAAAACTGTGAACTTCAGAGTCAGGCCCAGAGATCTTCTCATACATCATCAAGTCCTGCCTCAGCTTTCCATGGGAGGCTGACACCGTACATCACAACATTCTTTTTGTTAAAGAATCATAGAATAATTTAGGTTAGAAGTAACCTCTAGAAGTCATCTGACCTAGCACTCACGGGTTTTCTTGGGAAATTACTCCAGGGCAAACTTTGTGTCCCTCATTTCTGACATTCTGCATCTTCTCGTTCTCTGGTACTACCCATCTCCTCAGCTCTTAATTCTAGATTTAGACTTCAGGACAAGTGTGATCTCAGTACCTAGACTGCCTAGATTAGCAGATGAGCTGGATAATAATTTCTGGCCCTGGCATTTACCTTTTGGTAGCCACGACAATGTGTGTGGTGCCAGTTCGCTCTCATATGGATCATGGCTTGGTTCAGATACATACCATATGGGATGTGGGAAATGTTCTTAAAATCCATAGTAAGATATAACTCAGCTCTGACCTGTAATACTTCCTTCTTTGCTGAACAGTGCTGAACTGTTCTGGGAAAGGAGCTGGATGTGTGTCCCCTTCTGGAATTTCCAACAAGTTCCCTTGCTCATTTCAGTGCCCTGACCTTGGCCAGCACTGAGGCAAATTAGATATAGCTGACTATTTACACAACTTGTTTAATGGCAGTGTTATATGGCATGAAGTTGAATGACTGATGAAATACAGCAATTATCCCAAGACGTACAGCATAGGGTATTGCACTTCTGAAATAAATAAACCTTATCTGCAAAAATCGTCAGTTTTGCTGGGAAAGCAAAGGGTAATAAGCCCAAGTATCAATTTGGTGTCAGTGAGAAACCAACAGTGAAAAAGATTCATTTTCATTCTTTTTCTTTAAACACCCTTGATCAATTGCACAAACCAACGTACAACGACAGTTTGGAATATCTCTACAGCTTTCCTGTTTGCCCAGCTCCAGTGTTAGTTAAATGAATCTACTATTTTCAGAAGTTAACATTTTACATTGCCTTAAGTGTATTAATCCAACCTTGCTTTCTAGCAGGGGAGAAAATAGTTACTATATTCTTTTGCTACAGCTACAGTCTCTCTCTTGGCTAGGTGATGAAGCGAAGTCAACAGCAAGGGCTGGCTTTTCTGCCTGCATTGCTTTCAAGGTGAAAAACTGACTGTACTCTCAGGTGGAGCAATTTGGGATGAGACAGTACTGGCAGTGCAGTAATGCAGTCCTAGGAACCCATCATGTCCTGCATACAGATTTGTCAGACCTTGTGCTTGGAGTAGCACGCTTAGCTGAGGCATACAGTGAAACAGGGCTACAACATATTGATCGCAAAACAGACTTAATATGAAAAGGTCCTGTCTCTGCCACGCTTCTCTGTTCCCAGAGAAGAGTTTCATGCTGTTAAAATGCAGTTCTATGGTCCATGTTATGAACAGCACTGACTTCATTTTCAGTGGTGTTATCTGTCTCACTTTGGAACCAGTGGCACAGAAACTGCCCTCTGGAAAGGACTTTCAGTTCACAAAAACTCACTCCCATGGAGCTCACACCAGCATTTCCCCCCCTTCACAACATGGCACCTGGGCTCCTTTGGCACTTAAGCCCTATTATGCTTGCACCAGCACCAGTTATATGTTGTCCACCCCTACAAACTACCAAGCTCTTACTTGTTTCAGGACCATATTTAAAACGTGACCTGGGCCTGCTGTTGTTCCAGTCCAATCTGCACTGGCAGCTTTAGGAGGCCTCTAAATGCTGCAGTCCTCCAACACTATCAGTAGTGAAACAGCCAAGCAACGCTCACCGTGGCAGCTTCAAAGATAGACGATCTTGTCTGTCTTCAAAGCTGTCCTTTCTTTGAGCAGCAGGCTGAACTTCCACAAGACCTCAAGAGGTCTCATCCAACCTCAGTTATCCTATGGCTCTGTGAAAATTCAGCAGCATGCTATCCCTCTTCCCCACATATAGGTTTCTGTGGAAAGCCGCAGGTACTGGCGCAAAGGCAACAGTTGTGTACTCAGCCCCATGCTTGGGGCTCCCACAGCTGTGAGGTGTCTTGTGGGCTGGCTCTGCCCCATGGTTAGGAAACAAGCTCTGTGCAGAGTGAATGAAATTACCCTGTGTCAGAGCTGAACAAGAAAGGGGAAATCTAGTGCAAAGCACGACTGAGAGGCAGCGTTAGTGGGACTGGTGACTAACGTTGCAGTAGTGAGTGAGGTGTTCACTTCATTGTAGTTTCCTTCCCGATTTAGGTCTTGTTTTTTCTCCAGTCCAGGTCAGTATCCACTTACGGACATAAAAAGAGCTGAAGCTATGCAAATAAACAATGATTACTTGGATTGCCAGGTTTTTGGAAGAAGTCTCTCCCTTACTGCTGGGTGATTCATCCAGTGTCCTGGGAAATGGGGTCCTGAACCACGAAAGAATGTCTCTGTGTTACTAAAATTGAAGTGGAGCCTTAAGCTTTGTTAAAAGCAGTTGAGCGAGAGGTAAGTGAAACTTTTCTGTCAAAACTGCAGGTCAATTTCCAGTTAAGTGGATATGTTTGTATGCTTAAAACATCTCCATTTCATGGATGATGTAAATTAAAAAAGAAGAAGGAATACTAAATCCTGAAAGTTCTGGCCATTGGTCTTTGTTTAAGGAAAATAAAAGAGAGAATTTCTTGGGGGTAAAAGTTCACTCAAGGCCAAAGTAACTAAACTGAGGAAACTGAAGTTAAAAGGGCTACTGCACTGCTGGTTTGCTAAGATTGAAGTCATGCTAGTTTTCTACTAGCTGGCTTTCTTTAGTTCATGAAAAAACCTAGTGTCCCTGATGATAAGGAGAAATGATTAAACACAAATGCTTTCTCTTTTCTTGTTCCAGCAATTGAGTTCTAACACTCCTTAGCTACCATTACCTTTGCAGACCATTTCTCCTGCTTGAGGATGAGTAGTCAAATTTATCAGAGAATGGTACTAATATGAGATTTGGCTGTAATTCCAGACAACGGCCAGCTCTTGATTTAAGTGAAACTGCAATAACTCCAGTATGTTTCAGCAGTTTTAGGTAACTTCCTGAATTTGAATGACTGTCCTTCCTTATGACAGGGGATTTTTTTCTTTTAATAACCAGAATATTGTTTTTTAAAAGGAAAGACACTGGGATGATGTTGTATTTGTTTACTGTAAGCAATTCTCACTGTTACTGAAGAGAGCTACCTGCAGTAACTGCTCAGGTTGCATACCCACCTCTCCAATGACACTGGGACTTCATAATGTATAAAATCCCACAAAAGCCTGGGAGCAGAGCCCAGTCTACTGCAAGGTTGAAAGCAAAGTATTTTTTAAGGATCATTTCTGTATATACAATTAATGACTTGTACCTGATTTGGGAAATCCTGGATTCCTACAAAAGCTAAAGAATAAAAGTTGTACATAATCATAGAATCACAGAATGGTTTGGGTTGGAAAGGACCTTAAGATCATTTAGTTCTGCCCCCCTTTGTCAAATGTGAAAGCTCTAGGGGTTAAAAAGAAAGGAGCATTTTCATTAAGTATTATAATTAGTACTTACCAAAGGCCAGTGGTGACACTGCTTTTAGGGCTGGTGGTCTCTCTGCGTAGCTACTTCTGTTCCCGATTTCCCTGCTTAGGGCAGTGCTGGCAGAAGGTTTCTTTAAGATCTCCTCTATGGAAAAGGACAGGCTGGGCTTCCCCTGGCCAGCACACCCCTGGGGGTCTGTCATCTTCTTGCCAAAGTGGCTATGGGGCAGAGAGTGCTCTCCTGCTCTCCTGGCTCTCGGTGTGCCCCAAGACGCATGTGCCTGTCTCTCTTCACCCGTGCCAAGCCGACCTGCAGCAGCACTTGGAGTCAAAACAAAGGCCACTCAGAGTGAGCACATGCGCCTGCTCCTCTCTGCTGATCAGCTTGGGACCAAGACATACGCTCCTGTGTCTGGGGAAGACAGCATTACAAGTGGGGGTGTAAAGTCTTACCCATCCTACCCACTGCCCAGCATCCACCAGCCAGTGCAGATTTACAAAGCTCCGAACCTCCTGGGGAGATGTGTGCTCCTCACAGACCCAGGTGGAAAATGCTCTGGGAAGGATTGCTTCTTGTTGGTAAATCCTGTTGGTGGGGCAGTTATCCTCCTTTTCTGCTTTCAGGCTGAAATCTTTGGCAAGCCCATTGGATTTGTACTATTACAGAGTTAAGAAAATAACCAGCAGGATGACTACTTGTCCCTTGAGTGTTTTACTAGTAAGACAGAAACCTTGTGAACTTCTCTTGCATACAAGAGAGAAACCTCCCTCGCTGGCAATTCCCAGGTTATCCTTCAGCTATGTCCCCCACCCATCAGCTTTAGTTCAGATTCTCTTTTCTTCTACTTTGGAAACCCTTTGAACTTTCCGAACAGGTGCTTTTCAACATCATCCCATCTTATCAGTCACAAGAGAAAAAGCGATGGCCCTTGTAACATGCTTAGGAATAGGAATTAGTGCCCTCTGCCCCCCACCTATAATCCTAAAGATAAAACATTATTTTCTTTCCCTCCTGAGCTATGAGGGAAGCTAGCTTGATAATTATCCCACCAGTTGCTTGTGTCTCCCAATCTGGCATCCACCAAAGGGGAGAAGATTTCCTGGATAATGAGAATGAATGGCAATGATTCCTTTCCTGAGCCTTTTCTCTCTTGTTAATTCTTATTTTGGGGAGAATGTGTGGTTAGATACACTCCCGTTCCTTCCATTTCCCTGCCCCCACTGGCATTTCTTGCCTTCTGGGATTGCCCCTCACCTTTTAAATTGCTATGGTTGTGCCTCCCTCTCCTGCTGGTTCTTCTCTGTGTCTTCCTTATCGGGCTCTTGTGATTGTATTGGCAGGCCCTGCCTTATTTGTCCAATGAACTGACAATTCTTGTGCTGATATCCCATCATATGACCTCTCCAAGGAGTGGAGACCAAAATTACTGTGTAACCAGGGGGCAATAAACCACACCTGATAAGATGAAAGGCTTTCGGCTTATTCCAGATTGAAGATACTGGTAAGGCGGTGAGGGTGGTGGGGAAAAGAACAATGAAAGAGGTAAAAAATGGTAGAGCCAGTGGCGATGAAGAATATTTAATTGTCTGATTTTATTAGTCAAGCTTCTCCCCAGATGACAGGGTAGACAAGAGAGTGTCTTTCGCATTGATGAAATGCATGGGCTAGAGAGTGGGAAGTGCTTTTCTTTATTCCCTTTTCGTCCCTCTGCCCGGTGGCTCAATGGAGCTGTCTGCATAAAGGAGGATATCCTGCCTCCCTGGTTCTGTGATGAGGTGGCAGCTGTTGTGTGGGTGCAAAACGGCTTGTGGCCCTCTCCATAAGCAGAGGACACCCTGCCATTTCAATCAATACACATAGGGCAATGCTGTTCTGGCCAAGCCATCCTCTGCTGGTTTTCTGCCAGTGCTTGTAGTTCTGGCTGGGGACACAAAGACAGATGTCTTCCCCTTCTCTGCTTAGGCAGAATGAGAGAGTGGGTAATTTTATGGGCTGAGAAGAGGTGAGCATGTCATCTGTATGGAGAGGGAATGGAAAGAAAGATGCTCTGAATCTACACCCTGGAAGAAAACTGTTTATTTAATGATGGAGTTTCCCTTTTTCCTCATGATTTCTGATTCAAGACCCATGGAAAAGCACAAGGAGAAACCTGATGCATTCTTTTACAAATGCCTTACTTTCCCTACTCAGCTTGCCTAAGGCACTAAAAATTGGCCACTCTTCTTGCTTTTACCAGCTTTCTATAGAGCAGCAGCTTCCAACCTTACTTCCCAGATGTCATGAGTTGTATGTCCAGCCTTCAGTGTATTAATTCAGCACATATGAAAGTGTCTGAACTCTCTGATTTTACTGTGCTACCATTTATTCAAAGGAAGCTTTCAGGCACAGGGCAACCAGCTCTAGGGACCTGGAGCCTCTGTTTTTTAAGCCTCCCCTGCTGTCCATTTTTACAAAGGCTTTACGTAGGTGAAGGAGTGAAGCCCATGGATTTGTCTGTTCCAGTTGCCAAGTGAAGGCCAAGAAAGGATACATTTTCCATTGCTGTGGAAATGTTTGGCTTTGATTTGTTATTAAATCTCTTTGTGTTCAAGAAGCTAATTTTTTGCTGCAGGGGGAGGAGGATTTCACAGGAAAGTCTGATAGATCCCACACTCCTTATGAGAGGCCTCATATCTTTGGAGGTCACTGACTGGGTAAATTAGCCTAAAGCATCTCAGGGGAAAACCCACACTTCCTGTCTCTCGTCTTTGCTCCAGCTCTGTTTTAGCCGAGTTAAATACACACCGTTCTGAAAGGAAGAAACGTAGCCTTTTGGCAGTTATGTCTCTATAAACGCTCACACCAGCTTCCAAAGAAATACATGAGCCTCTGTGTTAGAAAATTTCTGAAGAAGAGAGAAGTGAGACAGGCACACTCCAAGTTTTCATCTCAGTGAAATACCTTTATTCAATAATCACGCTGACAACATGCACCAAGTGAAACCGGAGTATCTCTGTATTCAGAGTATGCGCTGTCTGTCTTCACTGCCACCAACTCGCTCTGGGTAGGTACCTGCTGAGATAACGCTGTAGTCCAATGTCATAAAATCAAATTGTGCCTGTTTGTATAACTATTCTGTCTTAGTCTGCAGCTTTAAACTCCCTGCTGCTTGCAGGGACAAGTTGATTTTCTATGTGTGCTTAAATGAGATGCTCTCATGCAAATTTACAACTTGAAAGCTTCCTTGTGAAGGCTTTATTTTTGTTCTGTCTTATTGTATTGTTCTTTTTATTGTAACTGAAAGCAATGCCACCTGAGAAATATATTTTTGTTCTATATAGAAAAACACAGCAAGCACCAAAGTAGGGAATAGGATGAATAAGTGACAACTCTTGAAAGGGGATTAGAAAGCAGCAGTGTAATGGTGTAGAAATCCCATGTTTTGTGTACAAAAGTTTCTTCAGAAAAAAATGTAGATTTGATATCAAAATGTTCAAGTAATACCAAAGGACTTGAACATTTTAATATTTTTAAATACAAAAATGTAAAAATAGTGATAAATACTATTTCATTAAACTAAAAAAAATAAACTTTATTGGGATACCTGAATTCCTTTGCTTTGTATTAGGTTAAAATAAAGATTAGTGGCAAAAAATAGAACTTGAAATGCAAACGAACATTTTGCAAATTAAAATAGTTAAGTTGACCCCCTTTTTCAAATGATAGAGTTGCTAAAATGTAACAAATTATTTATGCTCAAACCAAGAAATAATATACTTTAAAATTACCAAAGAATGAAGAAATTATTTTTCTGCCAAGTTCTAATGTGATGGATTTTGAAGGCTAGTTTAGGGATATTTTTGCATTTATGCTTGACCTGGAAATGCAGATGACTCTCATTCATGATAATTATTGTGCTACCTGTCTAATTTAGTCTATAAATTCCTTGAGGCAGGAAACATCTTCTTTTAGGGTTGCTGAGCTTTGGAGGCAACTCTTTACACCAGAAGGTAGCTGTCTAGAATAAAATCATGCTATGTTGATTTTCTCAACCCGCCCTGCCTGTGCCAGGCAAATCTAGAGGCTCACAAAGCCTTTAAAAATATGGGTTTAAAAATACAATGTGCTTTCAGAAAGTGAAGAATCCTGGATGTACGGACTCGAAATCAACTGGGAATCAATACTTGAGAGTTTTCTGTCCTATATTGCCTGTCTCAAAGAGGAAGAAGAATTGTATTTATGCTGTTAGTAGGGAAGCACAACTGTTCCAGCCCCACTGGTCTCTTTCTCTGGATTAAGATGATAAAGATGATAAAGGGACAACATCCCATGCGACATCTCTGAAACATCTTAAACCCTTAAGTTCCCACTTCTTTATGTGACTCAGAGTCAGAGCTGTCCAATGTTTATGCACAGCATGAATGCTGCAGCTCGCAACAGTTCTTCTCTACGGGCTTGTGCTCAGTCAGCTGTACAGAGCAAGCCTACAAGCTCAGGCAGTCAGAGGCACTGGTGCATAGGTGCACTGGCAGTTGCCAGGGATGGTACAGATGCAAACTGCCCACGTCACCTCTGGAGCCTCATGTCCTTGTATGTTTGTCTTCCATCCTTTACGCCTTACTGGACTCTGACAACTTCCCCAGTGACAGCCGAGCTGCTCTGCTCTTCTGAAAGTTCAACAGCTGCCTGTGATCTAGCAGAAAGCCTATGCAGCCTACCTTCTGGAGTCCTTTTAGTCTCAGATTTATTAGTCCTGCTGTCTCCATAGATTACTCAACAAGCTCATATATTAGAAATATTAATAAAAGGGACACCTTAGGTTTAAACTGATAACATTTTTTTTTTTTTTAATGGCACAATTATTATCAATTGACATTTAAAATGGCATCACAATCCATCAAGGTGAAATGGACTCAGAAAGATATTTCTCCCAGGCAAAAAATAATAACAGCAGCAGCAGCAGGACTGCAAGAGAGGAAGCACAAAACCAGTTTGAGTCAGGTCACTGATTACATAGTCTGGAGGTGTTTTTTAGCAACCTCACCCTCAGTTTAATCCATTCCTGTATTTCATGATGCTTATTCTTTCCTGCCAGGCCCCTCGAGCCCTTTGTGGAGGTATCTCTAGCAAAAATCTTTAGTTAATCCATGATGGAGAGCTCTTTGCTTCAAATCGAGCAGGAGTTGTTATACGTGGGAAGGGCTGGAGAGATCAAAGGTTGTCCTTTTCACAGCAATTCAGGCCTCTGAGCAGCAATTGCCATGGAGAACTGTCCAGCATGGCTATAAACTGGCTTTGATCTGTCTGCTGTTTAGCTGATGGAAAGTTAAAAATAAAGCAGGAATGTGCTTAACATATCCCATCCTTGCAAATATGGGAAGAACAACAATTCTCTCTCCAACTGCTGAAGAAGGCTACAGTGGCTTCCTGTAGAGAAATAACAACATTTCTCCAGGAAAAAATAAGAAAAGCTCCAGGAATTTGTAACAGAGTAAACCAGAAAGCCCATGATCTCTAGATCACCATTTCAAATCAGTTACAGTTTGGTAGTGAATAAATGTCCATAGTGATGCATGAAAATGAACTTCCCATGTTTCAGAATGGTTCTTCATCACCAGATGTGGAGAAGGCACTGAATCCTTTCATGAATCACTAGTGCTATGCTGGACAGCTGTTGTTTTGTAAAGGTATCTGCAATTAAAGAATTAGGCCTTCACTGCATTTCCCATTGTGGAGATGGCCAGCAGAAGATAATCTTTTAAACAGTGCCATGGCAAGCTGTCTCAATCACCAGTGGGGAGGAGAATGGCACTTCCAGATCATAGAATCATGGGTAACTCAAACTATCCTCAGGTCAGTGTCTGAGAGGTGCTCCTAACCTCCTTCATGAAGCACTTGTTATCTACATTTTCAACAGAGAAAGTCTCAAGAAGTAGTTTAAATTCATTATCTAGAAGTTAGGTGTCTAGAGTGTGGTTAAACACACATACACACACACACCCCCCATCAAATAGGTCATGCAATACAGATGGGGAGTGTAAGACTGACCTTCTTTGTCCTGTGCTCTTAACGATGTGTGCACTGGATTGTTTTGTTTTGGTAGACAGCTTTTTCAATGTGCTTCTAAGAGAAAAAGTGCACACAAACAAAGTGAGCCTAGCAGTACGCAGAAGTCAATGAGATTGAGCTGACTATCAGTGTCTTGGCTGTATGGGAAATGTTTATGCTATTCTAATGGGGTGGAGCTGCCAGATACTGTCTCATTCTTGAGAAGACCGGTCTAGAATCATTTATCTCCTAGGTACAGTTTCATGAGAAGTAGCCTTCTCATGCTAGGAGTGTTTTGAGATTTCAAGAGATGCACCTATGGCAAATCAGAACAAAAAGTCAAACTCTCAAGGACTCAAAAAAACTTCCAGTTCATGAGTCTCAGCTCAATAAAAACGCTTCGTTTTGATCGCAATAAACTGTTTTGTGTTGCTGTTGAGCTTTCAATTATTTATTCTCACCATAATTTATTTATTTTTAAACAAAGAAGTAATCTCAGACACATAAAAACAACATTTTAAAAAGCTATTGGAACAAGTTTAAACAATTTGAAGTATTTTAATAATATTTTTTTAAATTTAATTAATAGTGAATCCAAACACCACCAGCCTTGTGGTGTAGTGCTCTGTGTCTGCAGAACAAATGTGCTTGCCACTGACCCAGTGCACTGACCTAGCTCTCCTAGATGTAATGGGAAAATCAGCTGTTTGCCAGAAACCATTCAAAAGTATATTATTTATGCTTTTCCTAAGGCTGCTACCTGTCTCGATTAAGACGTGGTGTAGTTAATTATCAACCCCCTTTTTTGAAAGGCTTTTCCTCTAGTTCCATAGATATTTTTCTCCAGCAGCACAGTCTGTGAGGCATCCTAGAAAGCAGTTGTTGCAGAGACAGTTTATGTGGGAATAAATAAATTCTATATTACATGAATAACAGGGCATTTATCTGTCTGGAACAGTCACAGATTTCAGTGTATAAAAGTTTGCCAACCTTACCTTTCTCTAAAAGTGTTCTGATTTCCACAAGAAAAAAGCAATACTGTGTCATAAAGATCCCAACTGGCTCTGACACCCTGCATGGATTTTAACCAGTCAACACCCTCCATGTGATAGGCTTTGCAAACAGTATTTTAAAACAGTGCTTTAGTTACCAGTGATTAGTTCAATGCTCTGGCTGAGCCAGTATCAGGTGATGACTGCTTGAACCGTTTCTGCTTCTCAAAGCCAAGCAGGAGAGGGCAGCATGTCCCGTGGGACAGCACACTGGGGCTGCAACAGCCCAGGAAGGGAAGTGAAAATTGTCCTACATCCTTGTTTTCCACTTTAAGTTTAGTCATTTCCATGGTGAAAAGATGTCCCAGAATGCAAAGAAGTGATACTCTTATCCACCTTATTTCCATGCAAAGATTCTCCTGCAGTTACTTGACATAGTAAACCCCAAGCCGAGAACAGCCTTGATTTTTTACATGTATGGGCTTCTGCAGCTTTGCAGGGTAGGAAAGAATTACAGAAATGATTGGAACAGAACAGAACAGCACAGCACAAAGAAGAACAGAACAGGGCTTTTTCAGTTGGAAGGGATCTACAACAATCATGTAGCACAACTGTCTGACCAACGCAGGGCTTACCAAGTAAAGCATGTTATTAATGGCATTGTCCAAATGCCTCTTAAACACTGACAAGCATGGGGCATCAACCAGGAAGCCCGTTGCAGTGTTCAACCACCCTCTCAGTAAACCAGTGCTTCCTAATGTCCAGCCTAAACCTCCCCTAGTGCATATTTGAACCATTCCCACATGCCCTGTCACTGGATAGGTACCAGTGGGAAGAAATCAGCACCTCCTTTTTCACTTCCCTTCCTCAGGAAGCTGTAGAGAGCACACTACCTATAAAGAAAGCCAGTAAACTAAAAATCGATAAAGGCTGGTCACTAAAGCTATTTTTTCCAGTTGACTTATTCTAGAAAGAACAAGGGAAGCTCAGAGTTGTCCTGTCTTTTTCAAACTTCAGAATTCCCAGCACTTAGACGTGCAGTTTTAAAAAAACTAATAATGGGAAATGTGACAATCACTCATTATTTTCCTGTCAAATACCCAAAACTCTTTTTATCCAAGAAAGAATAAGGAGTGAACTGATCCTGATCCAGGCCTGCTGGGCCAAACAGCCTCTTGCCTGATGAGACTTTAACTAATATCTCAGGATAAGCTGGGAGCTGGGATGGTTTGTATTATCAAATTTCTCTTAGGTCTAAAACAGGAATGGCAGGAGGACATGAAGATGCATCCTCAGAGCCATACAAAGGGGGTCCCAAGAGGAGAATAAACTCTTTGCTGATGGAGGGGTGAGAGCAGTAGACAAAAAAAGTATTGATAGCAGGAGAAGATACTGAGCAGGAGCAAGATACATCAGCAGAGCAGACTGGGAGATATCCTTGCAAACTGTTCTGTCAACACATAGTCTTCGTCAGTGCTAAATTCAGGTCAAATTCCATGCATAAAGAGTGAAAGAGATTGCACTGTACTGATTCATTAGTTCTGCTTACAAAACCTGGGGAAAATGTCACTTCACTTCCAAATTTAGACATTATATCAAGATTTCAGCTTCCGCCAGGGACAGTTGTGTTAGGCTGGCCAGATGGCAGAATGGCAAAACAAGCAAGAAGTCCACTGAGGCCCTGCAAAATCTTCTGAGAGCACAAGATATCTGTGTACAGACTAGAGAAGGAAAAGTATCACCTGCAGGCACACAAAGGAGATGTTCATCCACCTACTGAGGAGACATGAGCCTCTCTCATCTGGCACTGCTCTTCCTTCCTAAGCCCTTTCCCAGGCTCCTTCACTTTGGTAGCATTGCAACTTTCACTGCCCTCTCCCTGGGGATACTGGAAAAATGATGAAGTGCACAATATTCCTAGGCTTTCAGCATTTTGTTTTGTTTAATGGGCTCCAGTGGGAGCTCCTATTAATCCACTCTAGAAAGAAGACCTTTTTTGTTGTCGCTGCTGCTGTTGTTGTCTGTCCCCTTCTGCCTGAGGCAGGTCATGAATTATGTGCCTGACGTTCTTCCTCACTCCTGGACTTCTCTGTGATATCCCACAGGGGCCCATTAAAAGCTTCCTTGATGCATCCCTCCAGAGAAAGGCCAAGTTCTGAAGTAGCACAGGAAGGGATAGAGAGAGGCTCTCGTGGCTCTGGGAATTACAGGATTTTTGGAGGGAAGCAGCAAGTCCACTTCAGGCTTTGGATAAAGGCATGACATCTCTAAAGCTACATGGGCACATAGGGGTCTGCTGGGGGGGTTGAGTTGCATACTGAAATAAGTAGTCCGATTACAGGGCAAAAGTAGGTTTTGGGTGTTTTTCCTTCTAAGTTGCTCTCTGTGTCATGGTATTTCCACTCATGTAGTGGCACAAGAACTTCAACTTCAAGGAAATACACACTTCTTGCCTGCTGACTGCAAGTCATTCTGTGGTCTAGCCCACAAACTGCGCACACTCGAGCCAAAGGTTAGCTCCAGCTGCTAAAGCTGCCTATGCCTTTGGGTCAGAAAAGCCCTAGTTTGATTCCCCTGGGGGGCACCTAATGTAGAATGCGCTTCAAATAAACTTCCTGCGAGAAGCCATCCAGTGTTTTTATAGCCACAGACATTTCAGACGTGTTCTGTGTTTTCTGATGTGCTGCTGTCATAGGCTGTGAAAATTGTTTGGACTATATAGTTGTCTTTTTTCCTTTTTTCCCCCCTTGCAGTTTTTAGTAGGAAAACAACCTTTCTGTAGCTGTGTGCCAACCTGGCCTCTCTTCAAGTGCACTCTTTGCTTTTTATCCCTAAAATCACACTCAAAAAAGTCCATCTAAAGAGCATTATTAGCTCAGGCTGCAGAGTCAAGTACTGGAAAGCTAAGGCAATGTCAGACTTGAGAGTGCTTCTGCTCATACATTAAGAGACAGATGCGTTAGGACATCCTAAAAGCTCCTGTAGATGGTCAGACTCCTGCAGATGATGGGAGGATCTGTCTCACAGGCAGGACTGACAAATTACCTGAAAAGTGACTCATTTGCATGAACTCTTTCTTCCTCAGCCCTGGCCACCAAGCTCCTTCCCTCTGCTCATTTTGGTCTACCGTTCGTGTCCTCCACAACTCCAAGTAGGTACTAAAACCAGGGGGGCTGTAAGCACTTCACTGCAGACCAGGAAAGAGGAGGAGGAGGCAGAAGGTGAAGACTGCCTGGTTCAGACATCCTCTGAGAGGGATGAAAGGGCATTTTTCAGCCCTGAAGGCAATAGAAGGGACCTGCTAGGCAGATAAACCCCTTCCTGGCTCATTCAGCCTCCTTTGGTGACTAGTCATTGGTGAGGCACTGAAAAGGACTACAAAAGTAGTGCTATTTTCTGATTCACTAAATGTTCCATGGCCCATTCTGGGGATAAAATGAAAATTCACCCCCACCACATGTCAACAGAGTGTAGTTGGGCTGTACATGGGCAAAACAAAGCATCAAGAAGCCCCCTTGCATACCCAAAGAGAAATTTGGTCAAGGATGGGTGAGGGCTGTTAGGGGCAGCTAGTGCAGGTTCTCTGCCTCTGCCTACATTAGTGGCAATGTAACAGGGCAGTGAGTTTCCTTCCTGACTGAATACTGAAGCTTATTCACAATTTAGGTTGCCAAAAATAAAACTAATTGGCTGAAATGTCCTATTTAGTTGTATTGCTATGGCAGTAAGTTTTGAAAAATTAAAACATATTCAGATTGCCAGTGCTCTTTCACAAAATTTATAAAAAGAGCATTTTTTAAAATGAAAAATCTCTTCTGTCTTCTTTATTTATTTAGGGGGGAAAAAAAGTCCCTGTAATTTCCCTTTAGCTTTAGGCACGGCCCCTCTCTCTGCTGGGCACTGGCAGCAGATTTAAGTGCATGTTGCTCTATCCGTGACATGCAGGTTGCCATTTCCAGGTTTTCTTCACGTCCAGGAGGGCTAAAAGCATTTCTCAATAATGCAAACAGAGATGTTGTTGTCATCAAAGCAGAGCTGGAGCCCCAGGCACATGCCTGTGCATTAATCTGTCCCAGGCATCACGTAGATTTGTTCCTCAGGCTCTGCAAAGGCAGGTACAGCCTTGTACGTGCTTTATATACAGGAACTTCCCTGCAGACACCACATACTAATTGCCATCCCTATGCTGTTGACATGACTAGGTGAATACACAAGACAGTCACTGTCAGCTTTGACAAGTTTTTGTAAACACTTTTCTAAGTTTTGTTTACATGCTAGTACGCTAATAGTAGAGGCGAGATGAGGTTAAGAATCAGTTCATAATTACATATCACTCCCTATTTTAAATAATAAGGGTGTTGAGTGTTTTTCACTCCTTTGAAGAATATGAAGTACAAACTCACGTTATTTTTACATATCCAAATCTGTCACCTTTAAACCAGTGCTCAGTTAATAATACTTGGCTAACAATAGTGACATAAGCAGTAAGTCTAGATCCCATTTCATATTCTAGCACTGGTTATTTAGAAACTGTACTAAATAAACAAAGCTGTACTGCCAAGGTATTTGAATTCTGCATTCAAGCATTTTCCTGCTTATACCTGAAGATCTATAGCTTCACTTAAACATTTAAAACAAAATCTGAAACATTGTGTTTTCAGGGCCCAACTTAGCTCCCATAAAAGTCAGATAAATAGTTCCTTTGATCGAAATGGTGGCTGGATCAAGCTTGCAGCATGTCGGTGCATTTTCATTAATACCCAAGTGTTAGAACTAACAAATGCATCTGAAATATTAATTTTCTGAGACTGTATATATTTTGAATTCAAGATTTCTGAAGATGCACATTTTGGACTTTGGGGCTTGTAGTTTATTATAGAAATATCGCATTCCAATAAAAATCCACCTCAGGCATAACAAGCTAAATGGCTAAATATTCATTTGGCTCCACCTTAATACATCACAGAGCTACAGAGCACTGAAAAAATTGCACACACCCACATAAACAGAGAGTCATACATAGCCAAGGACTTTTTTATCTTGATAATGCAAGGTAATAGTGATACGGATGGCATAACACAATCTAGAAAAAGCAGTAAGACAGCTGGCACTGAATGCATTTGAAATAGGGTAGAGAGCATACAGAGAGGATGCAATAGAGAAGAGGATGCAGTTAAGAGACCATGTCAACACAGACATCGTCAAGGTGATGTCCAGCAGAGACAATGTCTGACTTTGAACCATGCCGATGTCCTCTGTGGATATGGAAATAGCATATCTGTTCAAGTGGAGCACCCACAGGTGACTGCACAGTTAATATCCAGCCTGAGTAATGGGCATAAAGAGAATCAAGGAGAGTCTTTTCATCTCCTGCTTCACCCTCAAAAAAGACAGTCTTTGCTTTCCACAAAAATCTTTCCATTAAGAACTTTTCACCGTATGTAACTGAGCTAATCAAATTCAGGACACTTCAGTCCAAAGAGAGTGCAAGGGTCCTTAGCCCATGAATCCTGCCAGAATCCACTTTTTTATAACAAAGATTAATCCAGTTTGCATATCTCTCCTATTTGCAGCCGGAGCAGGGAGAAAGATGGGGAAACATTTTTAACCTCATGTACAAGCTGTTTGCTTAACGTGACTCGTGCCATCCCAGTTTGAAGTTGCTCTTTAGTGCTAATGGTCAGCTTCATCTTCAGCTTTTGTTTCCACAGTGAATTGTTGACGAATCTTCCCAGTGATCTTTTAGAAGATCAAATACATAAAGTGTTTTAAAGACATGGAGAGAGAATTTCCACAGGCATGTGTCTGTGATGAGGAAGCTGTGATGAGTACAGCTTGAGAGTATTTTTCTTTGCCTCCTGAGAGAAAAAGAGAACGACAACACACATTTGCTTAGCTGCCTTCTGCTTGACAAAACATGACCAGCAAGTGATCTGTGTACTGTTTACGACCATGCAGTCAAGATTCCTGCCTGGGGTGCTGGCTGAGTATTCCAGGACCACAGCTCACATACTGGACTTCAAGTGCACTAGGACCTTCATACATGGAGGAAATAAGGTTTATGCACTTTCTGCATTGCTCATATAGACTTAGTTCATGGCTGAGAAAAGCACTAGGGTTTGGCTCACACTAGCACAGTGCAGTGGGAGCATTTGGAGGAACATAGACAAAAGGAGTGAAGCCATTTGCAGTTTGTGTGGTGTACCAGATTCATGTGTTGGCTGCCTGAAATATTGATCAGGTATTTGGCTTACAGTCACAACTGTTAACAAAGCTTTCTGACTGAGGATGATTTAATGCCTCATTTGGCACCTGAAATTTCACCCAGGCCAAACAGAACATGTACTAGGTCAGAAGAAAATAGAATGGCTCTGTGTGCTCACAGGTGTTCCTGGACATTGTGGCCGCATTCAGCCTTGCAGTATCCTCTCCACGAAGAGTCCAAGCATGTAGCCTTCAGGCCAATACCCTGAGGCCACAAACAGAGATTGGAACTGAAATGCAACTTCCACCTGGACTTCTCAAGGCACTAGACTGAGTTTACAGCTCACATTTAGTACCTAAGAACCTCTTTCTGGTAGGTTCTGTAAAAGGAGACACTTAGGTGTGTAAGATGAGAGGTGCCAAAATAATGCAGTGATCTTATGAAAACAAAAATGTTACAAAAATCTCGTATCTTCATGCTGTCCTTGGTGGAATGGACTGTACTGAGCTAAACTGTGGAAGTAGCTTAAGCATTTGTATATGAACTTCCTTCCAGGTGCATCAGGGCATGTCAGCATCATGCAATGCAGAGATTCTATGTATGGGCCAGTTTCAAACCTGCTGGCTCCTCCAGGGGGATTGTGCTGAACTTTGGTGTACTGAGATGCTGCTTCTAAGACCAGTGGAACTATCTTAGTTAATACAGAGTTCTAAACAGGCTACTTAGTCCCATTCCGTGTTGTGAGCCTGATGAAGTAATTATCTTTTACAGCACTGTCTTTTACATCAACACACAGTGTTGCCCAGAGTGATGGAGATGAACCCTCCACTCCCAGTGCCCTCTCTGTGAGCAAGTGAAGAATTAACTAGAAATTTACTTCTTTCTCAGCTTCTCTCAGTTTGCACTGTACAGCACAGACAGCTAGTCTGACAGCAGTTAGCAGCATGCTAACGAAAGCACTGAGCTCTGAGTTATGGCAGGTAAGTTCCCAGGTGAGAACTACTCTGGCAGGGTCTTTGGCTTCCTGTTCATCAGCTATTCCTCTTCGGGATCTTCAGTTTAATTTTCTTCTCCCATCTCCCTTTGGGGAAGATATGGACAGAACAGCAAAGAGGATTTGTATTTTTTTCCCCCCTGTAAAAACATTCATCCCCCATTGTTGCTGGGACACACATAAATTCTAAAACGTTATGACAGTGTCATGGCTTGGGAACAACTATGGCAGGGAATGACTGACGCTGCTAGCAAGGATCTGGGATCGTAGCACCAACAAACCTCTCTCTAAAAGCTTCAAACGTCAAGCTCCGGAGTGCTTCCTGCACTGCCCATGCAATCTCGGAGATCTATCATGGAGGCTGGCTGCTTTCCTACCCCTCCCTGCAGAGCAGCCCGTTTCCTGCTCACTCCGTAAGTAACGCGGAGCCCCCGCGGGGATGCCCACCGTGCTGACCCAGCTGAGGGTCCCGCTGGGGAGCCATGCCGATCGCGGCCGCCAGAGGGAGCCATACGCGCCGTCTGGCCGGCGCTCCGCTGATGGGCTGGTCAGGCCAAGCCGCGACGGCGAAGGGCAGCGGAGGCTTGGAGGTCGCAGAGGGTTGCTTCCGCGTCCTGGGCGGGAGAGGGTTCTTAGGGGGGCCTATGCGAGAAGTAAAGTATAACTGTGCTCCTCGCCTAACCCCACTGGGCTGGGACTAGGACGCCTGGCTGTGGGAATGGCCAAAGGGAGTTTTAGTATGGGGAGATGTTGTAGATGAGGGTGAGTATCTAGAAGGAGAAGGGAAAAGCCACATTGCCTGGGTACCTCAAGATAGAGGGCAGTTTGAAGCATGTTGGTTTGGAGACCTTAGAAAGTAGGGGCAGTTTCACAGAAGAGGGAGATTTTTGGTGTGGTCCCATAGTATTTAGAGGTGAATAGTAAATTGGCATAGCCAGCTGGTGACATCACATTATCTACAGCAGTCAGAGCTAAAACTGTTTGTGAACGCTTGCAGAAGGGGCTTGAGAAACTGAGTGATTGATTGGGTAATAAAATAGCAGCTGAAATTCAGTGTCAATGAATGCAAAGTAATGCACACAGAAGAAAACAACCTTAACTGTACGTTCACAGTGATGGACTCTAAATGAGCTATTACCACTCAGAAGACAGATTTGGGAATCATTACATATAATTCTTCAAAAGCATCATCTCAAAGCTAGCAGTGGTCAAAAAGACAAATGGAATATTAGAAGAAAGAAATAAGCAACATGATAAAACCGTACATTTTGTTACCATGCAAACCTATGCTGTGCTCACATTTTGAATGCTACCTGCAGTTCTGATCTCCTGGTAGACTAGAAAAAAAAGCATGAGGTAGGTATGGAAATATAAAACTAGAAATTTCATTAAGAAAATGGCAAGGTTCACTGGAGGGAGGGAACAATTTATTAGGCAGCAGGTTTAAAAGAAACACTGCTAGAATTCAAGAGCACATTCAAGTATTCAGGTATTCCACAGCACTGTGGAACTCATTGCCACAGGAAATTTTGAAAGCCCAAATGTATTGAAATTAAGCTACCAACAATTAAATAAAGCTGTTGACATTAGGCCAAACAAAGGCTGCATTTTTTGAGTGATGTAGACACAACTACAAGCTCAGGAAACAACAATGTTTCTAGCTGCTGGAAAGGCATATGGGAATAGGGAACAATTACTCTATTCCAGCCTTGCTTCTAACGCTTTTGTTTACCTGTTGGGCTGCACAGACCTTTGCTTTTAACCAGCAAGGCCATACTTATATCATTATGCTAAAGATAAAGAAATATTTTAGTCCTAAGGAAAATCAATGGCAGAATTCATTGATTTAAAGAACAGGGAAATCAGTTCTGCCTTTAGCTGGATCATGTCTCACTGTTTGAGGTGTTGCATTGATTGAAGCGAGACTGCTGGCACAGCATGAGCAGCTTATAACAGGTAGCTTTGAGCTACCCAGAAAGTAGCAGTGACTATGAGTGGGATTCATTTCAGCTAACTTTAGCTGGTGTTGAGAACTAGGTGAGAACTAGGTGCTTATTCTTCAGGCAACTGAGGTACGTGTTCCTGTCACAATGTGTCTACAGTGGTACCAGGTTTGCCAGAGGAAACAAGGACAAAATACATATCATGTTTCCAGATTAAAAAAAACCAAACAACTAAAGCACCAAGAGCATAAGTCACCTTGCCTGTTCTCTGGCACCTGAAATAGGAAATGAAGATGATGGTGTTTGGGTACCTTGGGGTAAAGACATGAGCGGAGAAATTAATTTTCCCGAGGAAAATAAATGTGATAGTGTTTGCCTTTGGGATGTAACATAGTACCCGTTCTTTTCAGTGTCTCAGTGACAGAACGAGTGAGCAAAACCCAGAAACAGTATTTGCATTAGAAGCATAAATATTTCTTTTTGGCACAGGATTATGGAATAGGGGTCCCACTTTAGGTTATTAGTGTACTGCTGCAGAGCTGTAATTGCTTTGTCTAGCCAGGATTTCATTGTCTTCTAGGGAAGAAAGGCCTTCTGACAGTGAGGAAGTATCATTCCTCAGAATTAGGTTAGGTTAGCAAGAGTTAGCAATTTAACTTGAGCGAAAGTGTTTTAGATTAGTAATGGGCAGAACCAAAGCATAATATTGCAAAAGGTAATGCAAATGCAAGAATACTTTAACCTGTATGTTCTAGGGTGGCAGGAAGGAGGGGACTAGCTTTGTGTGAATCTGTTCCAGGGATACAGATTACTTCTCTCATTTTCTTCTTTTTTTTCTTTTCTTTTTAATTGCTTCTGTAGCAGCTGATCTCCTTCCCTTTGCACTGAGTCGTTTTCTGTTTTCAACAGAAAAGCTTAATGGATCAGAGACTTGAGCGGTAATGAATACTGAGTATGTTTGTTCCAGAAATAATTGAAGAAATGGAAGACACCATTTCAAAATCACAAAAATGTCATGGTTTTAGAACATTCCTTTCATTCTGTCCAGATCTTAAGCCTTATATATGTTATATACCTTTTTAAATGGTCAATCACTAATTTTTTTCTGTGGAAAAGAAATATGTATATACACTTATGTATATATTTATGAGCAGAGAGAAAAACAAAGGGCTAATCATCTTTTCAGAAGTCAGTACATAGGGCCTGCTAGTCAGCTGGTTTCTTTGGTATACACAATTAATTCATATTAATTATCATGTATTGCAGTGGTGCTTAGCAGCTGCCGCTGAAATTGAAGCTTCCTTATGCTGTATCTGCAAAACACTAAGGAAGAGTCCTAGCCTTGAAGCCGTCAGAGCCTAATTAGACAAGAGAAGACATGGCAAGAAAGAGCAGATATCTCCCCTGTTTAATTTCTCTGAATATCCTCGTAATTTCTAAAGAACTTTTACACAAAGCAGTTCTTAGTTAGATATCCCTGACCAAGCTAGTGCCCTGAACTGTCCCACCGTAATACTGTACAGACAGTAGCCTAGGGCAAGCCCCGGACCCAGAAAAGCCTCACAGATGGGATGCTGTGCTTGTACCAGTGGCCCTCCTTTGACCCAGGCTGATGTGGCATTGCTCCACAGCAAGTCTGTGGAGCATCGGTGGCAGAGCCATCACTCATCTTACCTTCAGTGATAAATGCACCTAGTGGCTTAGCTGAGGGCACACAGAGGGGCAGTGCTAGAATTGCAGACCTGACTAAATCTTCCCAGTGAAGAGCTCCCAATCCAGCAAACCTTATCCACAAGTTTGGTCACATTTAATTCCATGCTTTTCACTGTACTGTGCATGGCACATCATCTCTGGGGAAAAAAAATAAATATGTTTTTGCAGTGTAAATCAGTTTTGGCTACACCCCCTGTTTCCATATAGTTTCTGGGTACTGCCTTTTATTTGCTAAAATACAGAAGAGTTGCCATTAGCGCTCTGTGTTATTCTAATATGGTAACACATGCATTAAAAAAGCATAGGTAGATTAGATATTTAACATTCAGTTGGAGTTCTGGCACAGTCTGAGGGCATGAACTGTAGCCAAGAATATATGGATTCTTGAAACTGTTTCCTGTGCTAAATCTCAACATCAGCCTGTCCATAAGTAATGAGGAGAAGGATGATGTAAAATAATTGTATTGTTAGAATACTGTCAACTCTCCCTCCCCCACTTTTTTTAAAGAAATATATTGCAAAAAATTCATAATGCACCTGGCCATCTTGTTCATGTCTTTGTTTCTTCCTCATCTTGATGGAATCAGTGCTCTATATTACTCCTTAGATTCAAGAGATTATGGCAATCTTCTCTGCTTTTTCATTAGTTGAGCTGATTCTGTGCAGAAGCTGTTTAAGATTCATGAGTGATTTTGCCTCTGCAAAGAGTAGGAATGCAGCTGAAGAAAAAAAAAATAGAAAAGGAGAGGTTTCCAATATTCTAGTCTGACCATGGGATGCTGATGAGAAATATGCACACAATTAACATCAAATAAAATGCAACAATATCTTCCTTCAGGACTGTCTTCATAAACTGAAGTGTGCTTCGCTTACTGCATCCTCCCTCTTGTGCAGACTGATGTTATACTGGCATGCTTCTGCTTTACTGGATCTCTGCAGAGCCATAATCTCCCAACAACTATGACAGATTTTCCTCAATCTCGGAAACTTGAGGTCTGTGGTTTCTGTGGCCAAACCCCATTGCTTCAGGCCAAAGTTTCTTATTTTCTCACACTAGAAGGCTTGCAGAATCAGGCAGATCAGGGCTTCAGATTCTATTGGTCAATGGTCCTGAGAAGCTAGAAAGAGAAGAATCCCTTCTCTGCCCATAGATCAATTACCTACACCATGGGTAGGAGTATGCTGTGTGCTGTTCTGGCTTGAACAAACTGCCAGAGCAGGTCAAATGGTGAATTTGGGATTAGATAATTACTAGGCTCCACATCTGTTTGTAGTTCCCACTCCACATCTCTCAGTGGATGCAGGGATCATTTTAACTGAGTGATTTTAGGCTGATTGTCATAGATCTCACAGGAAGAAAAGCAGAACCAGTAACAGAGTCCCTGCTCCAGTGGGCTTAACGTGCTTAGAGGTGCGAGTTGCAACAATCCAGTGTAGTGCAGTTCACTACAATGGTGTTGTGCCTCCTGATCTTCCAAACAATTAAGGAGACTGATGTGTATGATTTGCATACCCTGGATGTGCTCAGGAAACCATCACTCCTGGTGCTGCATAAGCACTTGACACTGGGATCTGCTTGTCAAAAGTGTTTGCAAATAACACCCACCTCCCTTTCCTCCTGGCTTTCCGATCCTGTTTCTGCAAGGTACTCAGAGCAGGAGCATGGCATTGAACATGAGATAGTCTGAAGAATTACCTCCAGGCTTGTTTTTAGGCACACTTGCTTCATTACTATCTTGGATCAGGGCCTTAGCAATCTGCAGTCACCAAGAGAACAACCCTAATGTGAAGCCAGTGCCAACTTTGAGTGCCTAAGCAACAGAACTGGCACATTGTATTGCTGCTCTCTTCTTCATTAAGGAAGATGATTCAAATATCATTATTTCTTGAAAAGCATCCAGCCTGTGAAAAGATTCAGACACTGTTGATCAAGTTACCATGGATTTCTTTTGAGACATTCAAGCTATTAAGAGCAGGAATGTTTTGTCTGAAATGCTATACAGAAACCTACTGATAGAAATAATCACTTGCTAGCTGTTACCTTTCATCTTTTGTACATGAGTAGAAGTTTACCGTGTTCCTAATTACAGTGAAATAGATTAATTTGTCTTAGGAAACCAGGCCATTCAGAGTATGAATATTTTCTGGAAAGGGAAGATCAAAAAAGACTTCAAAGGATCAGACCAGAAGAAAAGGTTGTGAAGATGGCCATACATGAGTCATAAAGGAGGGATACTGTAGGTGTCCTTCATACCTCTGCATGATGTTTCTTCTTCTTGTACAAAGGAAATTAGTCACGTTGGACACAGACAGCAGAACATCTTCATTTGAGGACATAATTTATTGGAGCTTCTTAAGGAACCACTCATTTTTCATAATGCACATGGACATTTTATCAACCACAAGATCATTTCTACTCTCTAATCTCACTCAAGAAAGTTTCCAAGATGAACTGTGCTACGCATCTGTAACTGTAAGAATAATATTTTTCATTACCTGTTGCAAAACAAAACAAAAGAGAAACTGATCAAAAAAAAAAAAGTATATTGCTTTGTGTTCTCATTTACAAAAAGGTCTTTTTACAACTTTTGGTAATGTAGAGGTGAGTGGAATATGACCACAATCTAAGAAACTGGGGAAGAGGAGCAGCTGCTTTCCAACATGTGGCTAAGAGGATACATGGCATCCAGTATATGCTGTAAGCAGAGCTATAGCTCCATCAACCCTTCTCCCTACAAGTCTGTCTCTGCTGTAACAGCAAGGAAGAACTGTGCAAAAATAATATTTACCTTCATCTTATGGTCCATTGTAAGGGGAGTGGAAATGAGAATCAGTGTCTGTATACACAGAATTGTATACATACTTGTTGTTGTAAAACATTGCCCTGTCTTCCTCAAGGTTACAAGGAGTAACTGTGCCTCTTAGCACAACTGGAGAATGTCTCTCTGAAGCTATCTGAGGTTTCAAATTGTTTAAATCCTTCCCCAGGTTATGAGGAAAGTTAACACAAAGAGGTCCCCTTTAATTCTTAATCCAGAGGACACTGAAACTGAGAGAAGGCCAGATTTTGCTGATTCTTCTAAATGCAGCTAGCTCTGAGGCAGAATATAGTCACTACTTAACAGTCTCTATCACAACTGCATAATTTGGCTGGGGCGGGACAAGAGGTGACTGAAAATGTAATTGCTCCTTGGTGGATGTTCCCTCCCCTTCTGGGTTTTAGGGAAGAATCTGTAAATTCACTGCAATTCCGTGGGAATCAAAGATCTGCAGAGGACAACTGAGGAGCAGAAAGAGGTGTCACATCTCACAAAGGGGACTTTGAGATTCATTATTTAAGCTCTTATGTTCCCACTGGGATGCAAGGAGGATTATGACCTGTCCTCACTGAGAGCAAGGTGGTTATAATTACCATCTTAATCTGGTTTCCCACGGATTACCACTCCTTCCCATGCCCCAGCAATCCAGCCCGGCCTGCTGATTTGGATGGGGATTCCCAACTTCTCTGCAGCTGAGCTTCATTTGATGAGAAAGCTGCTGGTATGCTTCATGCATCACTGGGCACAGCTGCCCAAAGACAGGGATCAGGAAACTGGGCTGTCTCTCACACAGGTGCTACTGTCACCATTTTGACATGTTAGTATCATTAGCAAACACAGCATAGCAGCATCTTCAAACAGGTCAGGTTGTGCAAAGGGAAGAGAGGAGAAAGTCAGCCTGAATCATCTCCTACATGAGAAGGGCTACAAGATCTGCTGTTCAGAGCCACTGACCAAAAGAGAACATGTGTTGCAGGTGCAAATGCTGCATCCCCAAACATAGTGCAACCAGTGCTTTTGGGACCAGTCATGCTTTCTGGGTTATGTGTGCCATCCAGGCAATGCTGCCACATTTCTGAAAGGGATTTCCTGGATGGGAAGCACACCACATATGGGGAGCTAGACGCTCCCTGGTTGCATCACAGCTAGCTGCTCAGTGTGTATCTTGGGGGCAGCAAATCCTTTCTGGGCTGATTGTGCCAAGCAACAATTCTCAACTAGCAATGTTTGCCTGATTCTCTGAAAAATATCGAATAACAAATGATCTGAAAGGTCACTGGTACAGCATTTACAAGCAGAAGAATAAAGGATGTAGTGGATAGATGGTAGCTATACTGGCACAGTGTATTTAATTCGCGGCAGGTGGGACACCTCAGATCATGGGAGAGGCTGGAAAACCAGATATACAGGATGGCATGAGATAAACAGGTCCCACCTAAGGGAGCAATCAGTGCAGATAGTCCTGCTTCTCTCCCCCCAACCCTCAGCACCACTAAAGGGTTAAATAGCTCTGAACTGGTACTCTGCCTTTGCTCTCCACCTGACCTCCTTAGTTCTCTTCATGAGCTCCCAGGCTACTGCTGGCTCACCATTTATCATTGCCATGCTGTCCAAAATCTGGTGCCTTTCAAGGCTACAGTCACTACTGCCACCTATTTAAACTGATTAAACTAACATGGATGAATTTACTTGGCACAAATAAAGGAATGCTGACACAAACTGCTGTGCAGGCTGGTTCTACAGGGTGCTTAGCACTAGGAGAGGGGAGGGATGGGAAGAGGACAGGGGACACAGATGAACAGCTACAGTGCTAACATAGAATTGTAGAATAGTTAGGGTTGGAAAAGACCTTAAGATCATCTAGTTCCAACCCCTGTACCATGGACAGGGACACCACACGCTAAACCATGTCACCCAAGACTCCATCCAACCTGGCCTCGAACACTACCAGTTATGGAGCATTCACAACTTCCCTGGGCAACCCATTCCAGTGCATCACCACCCTCACAGTAAAGAACTTCCTCCTTATATCCAGTCTAAACTTCCCCTATTGAAGTTTGAACCTGTTACCCCTTGTACTGTCACTACAGTCCCTGATGAACAGTCACTCTCCAGTATCCTTGTAGGCCCCCTTCAGATACTAGAAGGCTGCTATGAGATCTCCAGCAGCATAGCTGGATCTGAAGGAGTTTGTCCACAGCCCCTGGAAGCAATTAAACTGGAGCCTTGGGTGATCTGATGCATCTAAGAATAAGTGTTAACTTATTTAGTTAACTAAATAGAGATTTGGATATTTGTCCTTATTTCCAGATTTTAACATTCATAGGCTTGTGTGTGCTGAATAAGTATTGAAAATTTGGCTGCTGTAATTACTGGTGGCAGCTCCTCCATTAAATGTGTAACACATGAGAAGACTATGATGCCAATTTCTAATACGAAGTAAGAGGAAGGGGAGTTCTGCTGTGACTTCCATCAATCCACGAGATGCCTTTGTTCCAAATCAGGCTGTCTAAACTCAAGAAGACACAAAATTTCTGAAGAATTCAGCTTTGGAACCTGCTTTTTTTTTTTTTTTTTTTTTTCTGGTGTCTGCATTATCCTTTCTTTGCTAAGATGCCCTTGACTGTTGTATTCAAGAACACTCATGCCAGGACATTCATGTGAAGTGCAGCAGCCTAAGATAGTCATCTTTCAAACACTTCTATACACAGTGAATTGTAGTATGATGAATTGTTCGTTCACCATCTAAGTGCATAGTCCCTTATCCGGCTTTGTAACTTTTCATTATTTTCTTTTTATGTTATTTCATTTTGAGAAATTCTTTTTTGAGATAAATGTCAAAGTTTGGAAAATACTGCTTAGAACTGGAGACTATTACTTCAGTTGTCTTTTAGAAAATAATAATTTAATAAAATCAAAGTATTTTATTTTTTAGAATTTATCTGTTTCATCAACATAACCTTGTGTGAAATTATCTTAGCACAGTGGAAATGTTTTGGATAAGCATTGTCGAAAGAGCTTTTAGATCAGTCTGATAGCTAAGCTACACCATTTTGGCTTCTAATACTGAAAATTCATCTCAGCCTGCCATACAAAATTGAAATGATATGGCTGAAATGGCACTATTCATATACAAATAGGATCCTTTTCTTGTTTACCTGCAGCTGTGGTTACACTGTCCAAGGGATCTGGATTGCTTTTCTCGGAAGGGAACACGTCAATTAACTGCACCAGCTGAACATCCTGCCACTGGTTTGAACACTGATGTCAGACCTGACCAATGGATTACATCTAAAATACACCAAACCAAGGTATGCAAGAAAATTGCTTGCAGGTTCCTTAATACCCTTGAAAAAGGGATATTAATTTCCTGCTGGTCAGTACAGACTTCACTGGTATTTCTTCAAAGCTGCTATGTATGATATTTTCAGTGCTGTGTCTGGTCCCACCAAGACACCTTTCTTCCACATCTTTAGGCATGGTGATGTGACTTAACCCAGCCCAGCAGGCACCCATGAAAAGCTTCATTGAAAAGTGATTAAGCAATCTCCTTACAGCATGTAGCAAGACTTGCAGGAGGCCTGTAGAGAGCTTGACCATGCAGGGAAACCTGTCCTCCCACTGCCTCACTGCCTGTGACCATTTCTGTCTTCCCCCAGTCACAAGGCCAAAGGGCTGATGCTATACATCCTCTTAAAAATTAAAAATGGTCAATGTTATCGATAATTATAACATTTTAGGCTATTTTTGTCATTTACTATGCAGCCATAGCAAATGATTTAATTGTGTGACACCTCTTTGCCCCTCACAGTGAGCACATAACACTTATTAGCTTCAGTAGGAGTTATGTGCACATAAGTATGCAAGAAATGAATATACCCTTTTGATTACAATAAGGTTATAAGCAGCAGGAGTCCATTATGATTAGCAGTAAAATAAAGAATTTTTTATAAATCATGAATGTTACTTTATGATTTCCATTTCTCCTTCTCCTTTTTATCTGTGTGCGTCTACACATTTATGTTTTGTCTTAATTCAGGCAGCTTGCAATTGTCCCATAAGCTGTTATTCATTATAATCCAAAATGAATTTGCTGAATCTTTCTTTTTTAATTTCCAAAGGATCAATTACACCAGCAAGAAAGTTAAAAAAAAAAAAAGAAAAAAAAAGTTAAAAATACCAAGAACAACAAATGTATTAAAATCACTTGATAATATTTGCCTGAATTTACTTTCTGCTTCACTGCCCTAGGGCTAGATCTGACTTGAATGTCACCTTGCATCCTTGCAAAGCCTGCCACATCCGAAACTCCTGCGCTCCCAAATGGTAACAAAGGTGCCGTTAGCATCACCTTAGCCACTCCAAAGCAGTACAAAGTCTAGTGAGGAGAAAGAAAATGCTAATGGCAGCTCTACTGTTACAGCTGTTACCACGATATCTGCCTCAGGTGGTACAGTGTGAACTTCTGTTCTGAAAAGGTATTTTCCCCGCCATTCTGTCACCTAGGAGAGATTCTGGGAGGCCACAGTTTGTGCAGCATAAATGAGGGATGTGTCTTTTGTACAGGCAGGGTGTAAGATCCCTGGTGCCAGTGAGAGCTTTGAGGCAGTGTTGGAAGAAAGGTGCAATGGTTCTGAGGTGAGGATGGGATTAGGGCTGTCTCTTTTAGATATAACTGCATCCATGGCTGTTGGAGGTAGGACAGTGAACTAGGCAGTCTGCAGCTCTACTGTGGCAGCTCCTGCGTTTCACACGTATCTGAAGGAAATTGTAATTCAGGCCAGTACGTATGCTGTGTAAATGGCCAAGAATTACATCCTTCTTTGGCATTACAGGGCACATTTATTCTGAGAGAACAGGGAATCAAAAATCAACAATCTTTGGCACTTTAGGTGGAGTTACATATCTCAACAAAGAAGGTAGCATTTGTCTTCTGACAAACAAAGCAGATGAATGCAAGTTGTGCTTCGCAGGAGCAGATTTAGAATTATATCCTCTGGTACTGCGTACGGACCAGTCATTAGAAAGGACTGTTAAGTTTGTTGCCATTTCTGATGTTTTTCTACAGCTGCTTTGGTCCTGGCTGAAGAATTGTATCTATCTGACAGAAGCTAGAATTTGTGTGTGGTTCTGGAAAGTGGCTATCCTATCTTTCCAAAGGACCAAGCGAGCCTTCCTATGGAGCATATCTGTTGCCCCAAGGAATCACACTGTATCTTCCATTAAAAATTAAAAAGAATTCCTATCAAATGCTGTATGGGCTCATAGCAAGTATCAGGCACAACATTAGCTTGAAATACAGGAGTTGTCATGACCAGAGGGCTAAAAGGTATGTTCAACTGCATGTATACAGACATATGGATATAACCTCAGGATACCACAGTGAGCCAAATCCTACTGTGATTAACAGTGGCAGTGACATGTGTGAACAATGTATCTGTCCACATATTGCTGCCATTTTGCAGTCTTTATCTTATCATCCTAAGTGTTCTCTGTAAGAGTGGCCACTTCCTATTTAGCTGGGAGGAGGTTTTCCAATGACTTCAGCAACTGTTAAGTCTTGTGACTAAAGAAAATAATTCAGTTGGAACACTTCAACATTCATAATAATCATCATCATCATCATCATCATCATCTCAGAGTTAACCAGATGAATATTTGAATATTTACTTTCTGTAGTGGTAGGGGCTTCCTTCTGAGACGTGAAAAGGTAGCTTTCCTTCAGGAGTTTAAGGCACTGGCTTTTTGCTTTTCTGTTATAGTTGATCTTCCAAAGAAGCTCTTGCAACACAGCAGAGACTTGTGCTCAAGTTGGAGAATTTGGTTTGTGATTATGAGGTCTCTTGTTTAGCGTACGAAAAAGCATGAGAAACTCCTTTACATTTATCACTCTAAAATCCTTACAAGTTTATAGCAAAATGAACCCTCCGTAAAACCAAGTGAGCCAATGTCTTACCAGTTCTTCCAATGCCTAGGAACACTAATATCATTATGCTTCTTGTGCTTCAAAAGTGAATGGAAAAAAAGCCCTGATTTTTTTTGTCACATTCATTCATATTTTGTTAGTTTCTTCTTGCTAGAACTCTTAAAACCTAGAATTAAGGCACTATATGCAAACCTATATGTTATTTGTATATTTACAAAACTATATTACTAGGTATTAAGGTAAGTTACAGCTAGCTCTATATTTAAGATGGAAAAATTGTTTTTGTTATGAAACCCTGTTTTTCCATAGTTGTAGCTTGTGAAATACCCACCTTCTAGGCTGAAGTTTGCCATGATTGCTGAATAGTTTGGAAAATTTTACATATAAGGCATTCAGAACATTTTCAAGTGACAATGAGAAGCAGAATATATTTCTCCAATTGTATCTTGTGACCCATTTCAACAATTCATATGGGCAAAATAGCTGGCAGTTAAAAACTGTGATTTGCCATAGAAGTAGCGATGCCTAAGTTGCAATGGCCAGCCTTATTATGAAGGAAATGGATTTTTATTTAACTGACCAACAATGTGTTGTAAAGGCTTTTTCTTCTTCCATTTATTTTTTTCCTTCCTAATTTTGCCTTATGATGCTGATCTTGGAGAGACTTGTACAAATGCTCTGAGCAGTTCCCTTGGCTCCAACAGAATGACTAAAATGCATACAACGTGTGTGGGGATCGGGTCTTTATAAAATAGGGTTACAGGCTTATTTTTTTAACTACCAATATACCCTGTAACCCTAATCTTAATGCATAATGACCTGGATATGTTTCAAATGCTTTAGAACTTTAAAGAGATTTAAAGGGTGTAGACTTTCAGAAAAAGAAACACTCTCAGCACATACAGACTTCTCTCCTACTGTTGTGATCTACAGGAAAGAGACAGAGGACAGGGAAGAAAAATACTCCTGAACTTTATTCTTATCTTTTTTTGTGATTGGACTTCATAGTTTTTGGTAATTTATGGCCTCTGCTGCACTTTGAACATGGGTGCAATCTGAAATGTGGGAGCCAGGAAGCTGTAGCTCAGGATGCAGGCTGGCTTCACTAAGCATCCATCCCTCTCCTAGTTCCTGAAGAAGCATTTAGCAGTTGATCAAAAGACGAACATTTGCAATTCCTGCACTGAAGCTGTAACAATGAGCCTTTGGCAAGCCTAGTTAAAACACTAAAAAAGGAGGTCCAATCCCACAGCTATTAAAGGTGATAGGGAAGATGCCTACTGCAGGAAAAGGCTGGGAAACTCTTTCTACTGAGCATTGCCTTCTAGTCTTTGAGCAACTCTTGCAGGCATCTGCAAAATGAGATGGAGACAAGAGGCAATACATTAGCAACAGACTTTGAGAGATAGGTAATAAGCAAGGATTTACTTAACAGGGCACGGTTGAAAAGCTTATGAATGACGTTAGCACATATTTTTTAGAAAAGCTCTAGAAGCACGTATCAGAGGGTCTGCCAGAGCACTGACACTCATTTGGGGAATCTGAGCAAATAAAAAGCATATATGGTTTCCATACATGCTCTGTCCTCTGCTGTTGATTGACTCTTCCTGCAACAACGATGGACTTGCCCAGAGGCATCGAGGCCAGCCATTTGCCATCTGGGTCTCTCCACAAAAACAGCATTGCATTGGGAATATAAACTCCAGTTTAAAGGCGTTCAAATCGTATTAATGTGGCCGAGCTAATAAGCTCTGCCTCGGGAAGCTGTTACCTAATACATCAACAACTGTTTAGAGTAAAATGCCAAATCCAGATATTCTCTCTGCCCTGGCAAATGCTCTGATCAGTAGAGTAGAGAGCAACAGTCCCCTGTACTTTCTTGCTGCCTGACCTGGTGATTGACCATTCCCATCTGCTTCGTAGCCCATGTTGGATAAGGGTTGGGAAAGCCTAAAAGATAAGCAGGTTGTTAAAACGACTCAAATTTTGAGAAAGATAGGTATGAGTCTGACTTTACTAGGCAGGGAAGTTAATTTGGGTTTTACACTAGGAAAAGGGTGCACCAAACCCACCACTGGATAGGGTCAAACCTTCTACTCTCCAGGTTTGGAAAGAGGGACTGGGAACATGTCCCTGTAGTGCTGAAGAGAGCACTCCTACTCTCCTAAAAGACATGAGACCCCAAGTGCTCAGTCATATGCTCATTACATTGCTTGGTGCCCTATTCAGGCTACTCTGACATACTGGCCCTCTCTTTCCATTAGCCATAGTGTTTGTGAGCCCTTAACACGGCTTTTAGGTGCCAGTTTGGGGATACGTCACCAAAAGTCTGGTGCTGTAGCTGCTATGACTTCTCCCAGTTCTGGCCTGTAAGGACATCAGAGCCACAAGACAGAGCTGAGCATGGAGAGCCTTGTGTGAGTTATCCCACTCCTGAATGACTTAACAGCTCCTAGGAGGGGAGGGAGAGAGGGAGGCAGATGGGCAGGGATGTGTGGAGATGGAGCAGGTGCATGATAGCACTGTGCTGGACACAAATAAGGCACATTTTTCATGATTTGCAAATGTCCATTTGTGATCCATCTCTCAGCACTTAAGTGGAAGGAAGAGAGTGGGTGCTTTACAGCATGTCTCTCAGCTTGCAGCAGGCCAAGTATCAAACCATCCCTCCTTATTACAGTCAATCAGAGGGTTTACTGGTAATAAAGCCAGCTTATCTAAACAAAGAGGCGATTGTGTATTACACACATATAATTTTATCCAGGGCCTATGATGACTCAAGCTTCCTTTCTTGCAGCTGATTGCATCATTAGAAGGTTTCTGCTCAGGATTAGGAACCTTTGAAGGAGTAAGAGCCTCATGATTCATAGCCTCCTGTTATTTATTTGCTTTAGAAATTACTTAATCCCATTGTAGAGACATCAGGGTGAGACTGGGTGTAGTGCAGGGGCTGCCAACAAGCATTAAGCTGCTGGACTGGCAGGGGCTTGTGCATGAGCACATACTGGGCTGCCTCTTTGGGGTAAACTTTAAGCTTTGGCAGCTTTGTTTTGGGGAACTTACTACCTGCACCTCTTACTGGTGTACATTTTCAGCCAGCTTTAAAGAACGATGAGATGAGATGGCCTCACTCCAGTTGAATTTAATCACTCATAGCTCCTCTAATATTTCCTAGGCTCAGTGGATTGTAGAAAATTGTCATTAAACTTGCAAAAGCAACACTGACGTTTACTCTGCAAGGAAGGAGAGAACATATGGAGTGAGCCCACGCTTCGTGCACTGCAGCGCTTCAGAGACTGGATTAGCATCTCTTTCTTCAGTTTGTGGTCTGGCCTGGAAGGTTTGCTAATTGACTAGTGTTGTTAGCATGGCAAAAATGTCAGTGTGTTATCCTGAATGCAGCTGCAAGCAGGTTCCTAATATAATTTTATACCTTCTGATGCTTGATTTCTAGCAACTTTCAGTAGATAATCACCAATATTTGGCTGCTGACATCAAAAATGAGGTCACACCTGTTACCAAGATGGTTCTTTTTTGGTATCTCTCAGTTTTTCATCACTGAAGCCTTCCCTTGCTCCCCACCAACACCCAGTGATTGTGTGATAGAGTATTTGGTTTTGTGGTCTTACTCCATGCTGTGTAACTGGGGCCAAGAGATAAATATCACCTACAAAGGCTCCAGAAATGACAGATTTTTTTGTTCACCGAAAATTCAGTGAATGTTTCAAATACAGTTCACAATAAATGCTTCTAGGAATTCCATTCTGAGCAAAATGGGAGCACCTTCCTTTAACCTCAGTTCTTCTGTGTTTGCAGTTTGATATTTCCTGTTTGAGGTGAGGATGCAAGTAGTAAATAACGATTCTCTGCTAGAGGGAATTACTGCAACAAGTATTTTAGAACTGGAGCTTAAGGCCTATTTTGCACTATAAATGGAAAAAATGGTAGGGGAAAAATGGAAGGGAAAAAAAGTCAGTTGTAAATTCCTCATGGATTTTGCAGTTTCTTAGCTCTCTTTCTTTATAAATATATACATACATGTGCGTATATTTAATGTACTGAATTATTGCTACTTCATGGCTCCCCCTATGCCTTACAACACTAGAAGGGAAAAAAAAAGGTGTAAGCTCAGGCATCCTGATATTAGGAAACTCACAGGAGAATCTCAGGCTTGCATCTAAACTTTACAGTTGTAACATCTTACAGAGCTATTCCTGGGGCAATAGAAATGATGCAGGTACAGTGACAATGCTTTTGGAGATAGCTCTGGGACTGTATTTGATGTTAAAATTAGGTTGGAGTTGGGTGGGTTAGACTTCATCTGCATCTCCAAGCTTCACTCCTCATCTGTGCCATTCCCTTATTCAGCACTCATTTCCAGAGTGCAAGAAATTAGGGTTATTTCTTTGACAACTGACCTAGAAACTCAGGGTCAAGTTCTCCTGCTTTTCTGTAGAGTTTTATATCGCATCCGTCACCGCAGCCTCCAAGCAGTTTTTCATGTAGAAAAAAGTCACTAAGTCCCACTTAGAGTTCATGGGGGCTCTGGCAGTTTGCCTTTTTTGGGGTCAGCACTCTGCATGGATGACTGCTTTCTTTGGAGGGGATGAGGGAATGAGAGCATGAGGTGGGGAGAATAGAGGTTTTTGTATTGTTAGTGTCAGTGATGGCAGTAAAGTTGTCTTCAAGGAAAGCCTAGTGACATTCCTTAGAGGCTCTTGGGCTTGGGAATACACTTGTTCCCCACTTGAATAATTTCCACAGAGATTCCCCTTTGATCAGAGCTGTTTTGTTGTCATTTCCTCTGAGGGGACATTGGCTCCGAGGAGCCCAGCTGTCAGCAGGGGCCACAGATTGAAAGCTGGTCCTTCATGGAGCAGGGATTCAATCCCTCAGCTTGTTTGAAAAGCGAGACCGTGAATTGATGGCAGAGGTTATCTGCAAGCTAGGGAAGGGACTACAGCAGAAGCTCTTCATGTCTGCTGTGGCTTCAGCCACACAGAAGGCAGCATTTTGTGCCGGCTGGAATTGAGTGGCAACTTTAAAGTGAGATCCAGATATGGTTGTTCCTAATAATCCACGCTGATGCTGAAAAATGCATACATTACATTAGCCATGTCCCACTCCTGGGAGGAAGAGATAAAGTTGCCTTGCAAGCTGAAGACAAAAAAAAAGACATTTTTAGAAACAAATGTGAGTTGGTTGCCCAGGCTTAGTGAGGATTGTGGTGGGACTCTGGAGCTTTGCACCATTCCTGAAAAATGAGCTTCATTAATGGAGCCATCCCCAAAACACATTTGACCCTGAATGGCAAGCAGGTTATTTCTATTACAAAGCTGCATCAATCCATTGAAACCTTCTGTCTCCAGACTGGCACGGGCTCTGCAGGTTGCAGATGCTCCAGCTGTGGTAGTGAATATATCACCAAAGAAGCAGTGTGCGTGGTTTGGCAATAAAACGGGGAAGAGCTACTTTGGTAGTTTGCTGGGGTGGGAAGGGGCAGGCAGAACAGAGGCAGAAGAGACATTTCCCCAGGGCCAAATGCTGCAAGGTGTGTGGCAACACAAGGGGAACTCTGCCTGGAAAGCCCCTTCTTGGATCTGAGTGTCCTGCAGAGAGTAGTTGCCACTGCAGGAAGTGTCTCATGAGGGAAGCATGGGTGGCCTGCAAGTGGGAGCAGATAGTGACAGATTTTGTCATGGAGCTCCTTGCCCCGGTTCTTTCTGCTGCTCAGTAGCACAAACAGCTTTTGTAGGGATGCATGCAATGAAACAGAGCAGGCTGTAAGGAACAAAGTGGGGAGATGTCACAGTGTGATGCGGGGAAAATAAGTGCAGGTATCCAGGCCATGGAGAGAATGGAGATCAGGACCAGCAAAAAGCTGGGCATCCAAGACTTTTTCCCAGCACTGGCTGTGGAAGAAGCAGCAGAAAAAGTTAAGGTGGGAATGTTAATGTGGGAAAATGTTATTATTGGTGTGGGGCTGAGGGTCTTTGTGCAGAAGGGATGCTGAGGTAAAATGGATGTGAGATGAAAGAAGAGTCCAAAACTGGTCTGGTGCAACACAGGCCATAGGTTTTCCTAGGGAGTGTTCCTATGGAGTCTGGCATCTCATGTTGCAAGCAGGTCTTAAAGAGAGGTATTCGACCTGACTACAGAGAAGGAGAAACCACTGTTTCCCTTGGTATTTTTTTCCAGTGATTAATCATCTGTGCTCCTAAGAATTTGTGCCCCATTACTCCTTTAGATTTGCTGGGCTTCACCTTCTGGTAATTAGTTCTTTTTATGTCTCTCTTTGCTAGATTAAAGATCTCTTTTGTAGCCAGTATTTTCTCCCCATGTGGGTAATTATACCCTGTAGCCACACCGCTTCTCAATCTTATTTTTGATTAACTAAATCAGATTGAGCTCCCTAAGTCTTTCCATGCAAGGCACCAGGCTCTTTTGTTCTTTCTCAACCCCCAGTCTTTGAATTACATTTTGTCACTCTTCCCTCCATCCTGTCCAGTTTTGTTGCACCTTTCTAACAAATGGATGGTAGAATATGATTCAGTATTCTTCTGTCAGCAACGCTCATAGTGGGTCATCAACCATGTCAAAATCTTTAATTTTAGTATTTTAATAGTAAATAATATATCATCATGTTTTAAAAACCCCAGGCAAACAACAAAACCAACACATCAAACAACTCTCTGCTCTCTGAGCTCCTACAGATACTCAGACATCACCTATTAGCTGCTCCAGGCTTCTGAGCTCCTGTTGGTGCGGGGCAGAGCTGACCTGAAAGCTGCTCCTATGCCAGCAGGCAAGGATTTGCTGCAATGTAGGACTCCCTGTTTCTCAGTGCCTCAGTGCCTCAGCAAGAAACGTGGGGCTGCCTGCCTCACCTGGACTTGGTGTGAGCTCTGTGTTTCTCCCCAGGGAAAGGTAGGAGTTTCCATGTTCAGAACATACTTCTGCTTCAAGCCTCCTGTCTTACTACCCGAGCACAGGAGATGAAGTCTTTTCCATGCATGATTCATTTGCAGTTATACACCAAAACTGCTTTAGCTCTGCTGGTGCCAAAGAGCTTGTGCTCAGCCCTTTGTCTTTATGAATGTTGCTACTTCTGAGGGTTTGTTTTTCATCTGACACAGACTTTATAAGCTTCTGTGTTGGCTTTTGTATGGCAAGGTTGCAATAGCTGGGGTCTACAGGGGTGGCTTTTGTAAAAAAAGAAGCTAGAAGCTTCCCCCATGTCCAATAGAGCCAATGTCAGCCAAGACAGACCCGCTGCTGGCCAAGGCTGAGCCCGTCAGTGACAGTGGTAGCACCTCTGGGATAACGTATTTAAGAAGAGGGACAAAAGCCAACTGTGCAACACCAGCAGCACTTAGAAGAGAAGGGCTGCACCCCATGGAAGGGACCCACACTGGAGCAGTCTGTTCCTGAAGGACTGCATCCATGGAAGGGACCCACGTTGGAGCAGTTCATGAAGAACTGCAGCCCATGGGAAGGACTCACACTGAAGAAGTTCATGGAGGACTGTCTCTTATAGGAGGGAGCCCACACTGGAGCAGGAGAAGACTGTGAGGTGTCTTTCCCTGAGGATAAAGGAATGGCAGAGACAACGTGTGCTGAACTGACCACAGCCCCCATTCCCTGTCCGACTGTACTGCTGAAGGGCAGAAGGTAGAGAAAATAGGGGGTAAGGTTAAGCTTGGGAAGAAGGAAGGGGTGGGGGGAAGATATTTTAAGATTTGGCTTTATTTCTCATTATGCTACTCTGATTTGATTGGTAATAAATTAAACTAATTTCCTCAAGTTAAGTCTGATTTGCCCATTACAGTGAGCAGTGAATCATCTCTCCCTTCTTCCCTTCTGAATATGTGATAACAAATGAAGAATAAATCATAAAGAAAATGTCTCTTTCCTGTCTTAATCTCAGCCACTTTCCCAATTTTACCAATCCTGTCTTAAAAAATGTCAGCCAGATTTCAGTTTTACCATCCTAGTACCAAGTAAAATGCAACTACAAATAATAAATAGGTTTGTTTTCCTGTGAATGCTAATACGGAGTTTCTCCAAACTCATTGTGGAAATAATGTGAGAGGAATCGCATGTTCTGGATGTTACCTTGGGTAGACACTGTTATAGTAGGGAATGAAATCTGAATCTATGTCTTTTATCTAAGTGTAAACTGTTCATTTTCTCCATCAGAGAGAAAAGAAAGAATCATGTATAAAGAATTGAAGAGAAAAAGACAAAAGTTCCAAATACCCAAGACAACCACTGTGATTTTGGTTTATCTCCCTGCTTACTGAAACTGACTTATTCATGTTTAAAATTGCCCTGATAATGTCTGCAAGCAGTTCATTAGAGTTTTAAATAAAACATCTTGGTATTTTGCCAGAACCATATCTCATGTTTCTATTTGTTGAATTCAGATTTTATTTCCTTCATGGTGAGGCCGTGGCTGCAAGTGCTAATTAATTGACCAGAGAAAAAGTGAATTAAATATTGCTTACCATTCATCCTAAAGAATATGAAATTACTGAATAGTGTCTTGCATCTTGCTACATGTAGTTCCCCAAGTGATGGTGTACAGTGCTTTCATGTAAGTTTTAATCATCTTTTCCAAAATTAGACATTTATTTCCTTTTAGGAAAAAATGTTGAATCAAGACCTCAAAACATTTACTTTTCTGGGTAGCCCCTAGGAGTCACTATACACTAAATACTGCATTACATATGGTATCAAAGAGCAAATCTTTTTCAGGACCAAATACAAATCCATAAAGCATTTATACTAGCCCCTGGTACATGATCATGATTAACTAGTTGTTGTCTGGCAATTTTAAAATAGGATGAAGGAATTGTCCCATAAGAGCATCCCACCATGCTCAAAGATTATCACAGCTAATCAAAACATTTTTTGAGAGTTAGTTTGTATTTGAAAATCAGAATTATTAGAGAAGCAGGTACTACTAAACTGTCACACATCCACAATTATGAGGATTTAGCAAAGGTGGCATAATTGGTTGACATATTGCTGAAGTGTCTCACTAATTCAGCATCAGCCTGTAAGTGCTGCTTTTATCTAGCACAGAGGCTGACCTTCCCCCTTGCCAGCACAGCCTGTTCATTTCAAGATGTCTAGAGACAAATCTGACAGTAGGAGGCAACTTCAGATAACTGAAATCAGCTTATGGTGATAAAACTGTCTCACTGGAACAGCCCCTGAAGCTGGCTAGGTTTTAAGAATCTTTTCATTTATTTATTAATCTTTGTCAGAGTAAACAAAAAATAACTGGTAACAGCTTGCTTTGCCTTCTACATTAGATTGGTCTGACGTAGCTCATACTGAATTGCTGCAACATTAGACCATGCAAACAATATACGTCAGTAACTGTCAGTAACTGCTGAAACACAGGGTTTCCCACAAAAAAAAAAGATGTGTCTTATGAAACAATAGAAGTTAATAATTTACTACTGCTGTTCAGTGGGTGTCAATGACAGAAAGGAAACGAGGAAAATAGGACAAAGAAAAAAATTCTTTACAAGAAACAGTTCTACTCCCACATATATCATGTTAATAAAAGTTTATTTGCCTTGCTGTAGTTAGTAGCGTTCTGTCAAATTAGTTGACTTATGTCTGACTTTGCATATTCATGTGCACAGTGTTTTGTGGATGGACAATTCTGCTTTGTCTGATGCATTAGCATAATTCAAAAAGGTTTCGCAAAAGTATAAGTAATTCTACTATGCAGTAGTATCAAATCAAGCTCCTGCTATCACTTTTCCCATATCTTGAAAGTCTGTGATACTTGAAGAGGTTGTACAGGGTTAGCTGATCCTTTAAGGGGGTTTTTGGAGACAGCTTAGGATTAACATAGTTGAAGAATGCATATCAGAATATATACCTGAGAAAACCATGAATTATTGCTTAATTCACAAAAGAAGAATATGAATATTTCAGATAAGAGTAAAATGTAAAGAAATTTTTCATTTTCTCTGTTGACTTTTGAAGTTTGATATATTCATGTAAGAATCTTCTGATTTCGAAACATATCCTAATAAATTAATATTTTTAAAATGCATAAAAATCTCCCAAACCGAGTAAAAGCATATTGCAACAGGCAGATATACTACTCAAATGGAAAGATTTTTGCTCACTGTTTTTAATTTGAAATAAGAACTCCAAGAGGAGAATTCCTTTGATTCTCCTCCCTGACCCTCTGGGAGCAGGGGAAGAAAGAAGGCAGGGAGTGAGCAAGCGGCTGCATGGGTCTGAGTTACCGTCTGGGCTTAAATCATGACAAGTATGTAGTAAATATAATCAGAAAGGGAAATCTTCTTCCAGTATCATATCAGGTATCTCCTGATAGCTGAAGATAGATATTAAGAATTTCAGGGTTGAGCTACAGACTACCTAACTTGTGTTATTCATTTGTGCCTAAATTACAGCTGGTGAAGAACTGGTAAAACCATTCTTTAAATTCAACTCTACCTATATAGTCAAATGAGAGAAATAAAGTACATTACACTTTTGTATTACAGTAAATAAGAAAATTAAGCAGAGAAGACATCATTTCAAAAGCTTTCAATTATCTCTATCTCTATCTATCTCTATCTCTAAAACAAACATCCAAATGAAGAGGGATTTTCAAGATGCAATATGTATAGAGTGAAGTCCAGAGAAGAAGAAACTAGGGCTGTTGTGGGGAATATAAAAATATTGATTTCTGACTGTAGTATGTATGATCGATATCTTCTCTCCCTTTTGTGATGGAAGGGAGATGATCCTTGCCTCCTACTTTTTGTTCACCCAGTATGGAAAAAGTCAGCCTAAGGGAAGATTGAGGAGAAGCACAACATTGCATAGTGGTAGAAAATAACTTGGGTTGCCCTCTTACACTTTGCAAATAAACAATTGCATAAACCAATATGATTAGATCCTCAAGTGCTAGGAGGGCAGAAGAAAAGCAACTTACAAGTACCCGCTCTTTTCTCCTTTTTTTCTAGGTTTGATAGTTCTGAAACTTTGGAAAAAAGTGAGAAGTGCAACGTCAAGTTCAGAATTGGGGTGAGGCCAGTTGCCTGACATTCAACAAGGCTCAGTGCTGGGTCCTGCGCTTTGATCACTGTAACCTGAATATGAGACAGCAGTGTGCCCAGGTGACCAAAACCACCAACAGCACCCTGGCTTTTATCAGAAATAGTGTGGGCAGCAGGATCAGGGCAGTGATCATTCCCCAGTACTTGGTACTGCTGAGGCCACACCTTGAATACTGTGTTCAGTTTTGCTCTCTTCACTACATGAAATAGATTGAGGTGCTGGGGCATGTCCAAGGAACGCAACAAAGTTGTTGAAGGGTCTAGAGCACAAGTCTTGTTTGAGGTAGCTGGGGTTGTTTAGTCTGGAGAAAAGAAGGCTCAGGGGAGACCTTATTGCTCTCTACAGCTGCCTGAAAGGAAGTTGTAGTGAGGTGGGGGGTCAGTCTCTTTTTCCAAGCAGCAAGCTGTATTGGGTTTGCATAGCAAGGTTTAGGTAGCGGGAGGAGATATAGGGGTGGCTTTTGTGAGAAGCTGCCAGAAGCTTACCACATGTCTGATAGAGCCAATGCCAGAGGGCTCCAAGGCAAAGCCTATCAGTGGCAGTGGCAGTGCCTCTGGGATAACATAGTTAGGAAGTGGGGCTGGGGGGAGCCAACTGTTCAACAACCTGCAGCCAGAGAGAGGAGCAAGAATATGTAAGAGAAACAGCTGTTGAATCACTTTTGCCCATGACAATAATTGTTGAGTGAACTCTTCCTGTCCTTATCTTGACCCACAAGCCTTTCATTATATTTTCTCTCCGCTGTCCAGCTAAGGAGGGGAATGATAGAGTGGGCACATGTGTCCAACCACAGTCAATGCACCACAAGGATAGGACAAGAGGAAAAGGTCAACTAGATATTAGGAAAAATTTCTTCATGAAAAAGGTTGGCAAGCATTGGAATAGGATGCCCAGAGAAGTGGTTGAGTCACCATACCTAGAGGCACTTAAAAGACATGTAGATGTGGTGCTTAAGGCCATGGTTTATTTGTGGACTGGCAGCACTAGGTTAACAGCTGGACTTGATCTGAAAGGTCTTTTGCAACCTAAATGATTCTATGATTCTATGAAAAAATATTTTGGCTCTCTACTATTGTTAGGTACACAACTAGAGCTAATGGGATGTTTTCAATGCTCAGTTTGCAATAATAGTACAATATAGCAGATGCATTATGGGATGTGGTCTGGGATTGCACCTGGTAACCTGCAATGGGCCAAGAAACGCATTTTGGAATAAGCATTGCTAAAGCCAGCTATTTGAAGCACACTGAAGAATAGTGAACATGAG